>PQXL01000217.1:0-49947 GCA_004916875.1 Botrytis galanthina
TATATATATTGTTTTCGTAAAACATCGATTATTTAGAATACCAGTGTAAGTACAAACATATATGTACCTATCATCCCAAGATTCCTTTCCCCCCTCCCTAAATCTCATCGCTTAAATTTCTTACTGTCATTCTCAGAATCACATCCGGAAACATTCAGCTCAGTGGTTTACAATAATCCCTCTACTCTATCTCCTATCTGCGTAAGTAAGTACACAAGATCTCGGTTTACGTGTCGAGGAGCGCGAACATGGCTATCACACTCCTTAGAGAAAGAAAGGTTCGTGCTAATTACAATCTGCAGAAGGTCGAGTTGGGGAACATCGTGCTTCTTTTATAGAGACAGATTGGAGGTTGCGAATATTTGGAGGAGAGAAGGGGGATGAAGAGAAGGGGGTGGGGATTCACTTTTCGGGGCCGGGAAGGGGGAGGTGGGACGGGAATCGTTGGTTGTACAGATGAAAATGATTAAGAAGGAGAGGGTATTTTGATAGTATCCAGTTCCTGAAGGAGGGCCCTTGTGGCTACATGCTCTAATTCTCCTCGTACTACTCCACATCTGATACCCGAGCCTTTTAGTATTCTACAAAGGTCAACTGAGGAACTCAAAGATCTGATATTTAAGGACTCCAGCTGACGGGTAGTTGCACAGGTGTACAGATGTTATGGACCATGACTCAGAAACATCATGAGCAAGTCTTGGGTTTGAGTGGTGCGCCATGACGACGTTGTGATTTGGGACTTCGAAGACGATGTTTGGAGGGATAGTTGGAGGAGGAGGATAAAGTGGGGGATAGCATTGAATGTATATATAGAAAAATGACAACAATGAGAATTAGGATACAGCGATAATCCTATATCTGTCTCTCGTCTGAGCTAACGATTTGATAATTGCTTCAACCACATACACTTAGAAGCTAAGCCGTGACTTAATAAACGACGTGAAGCATTAGCGCCAGAGAAGCTCTTTTTTCTTCTTTTCAAAGAATGTCACCAGTACTGAGTTTTCTTTGTTACTGTTGTAATTTAGTTGTGCTCCCAAGAACTCTATCCCCGGAGACGCTTTTTATAGTGAGAAGTTCATAAATCTTAGAGAACTCTAGAAGGACCTGTGTACCTCTCCACATGGAGAAGTGAATACATTCACAAGCAGAATCTAAAAGCGGATGCAGAGTCTATCCAATCCCCACAAAACTGCTAAGACTTGATGGGAAGTCAAAAGAAGTGTGGGTTCTGTATCCATTCTTTGGATTCTATGCTGATGAGAAAGCAAGACACAATTTGATTCACTGGAATAATAGCTTTCACACTTTAGCTCTGGTGCTAGTTTTCTCACATTATTTGTTTAGATTTCGGGGTCTCTCTCTTTCTAGTAATGGTAAGAAGGTTCAGTAATTTTCCGATTATGCATGCCGGTTCAGGATGTGGGGGTTTGATTCTTTTTATTTCCTTTGGAGTTTGAGAAATCACGGTTCTTTAGATCCTGTGAAGCGAAATTTAATCAACAGCTTAGGCGAGAGGTAAAAGAGAAGCAAAGATAGTGACAGTGTGAAGTGACGATGAAAAGATAACGCGATGACAGTTTCTTTGGATGAGAGAAGAATTGATCTTGAGGATCCGAAAGGGAGAGATTTGACTCTCGTTCCCGGGACTACTAATAAAAGTGGTAAAAAGTGAAGAATATGCTTTCCGCACAGCATAGAAGTTGCTTTGCCAACCCTTCAGAGAAGTACGATATCTCAAGGATAATGGAGATAAGATATGTATAGTCGAGTAGTTACGGACTTGTGATACCTATCACACTTCATTCATTATTCTAATTGTAATTTCCACTGAACATACTTGTCAATGAGATGCATGCATGCGTAGGTATTGTGTGTCAGAAGGAAGATCCAGTCAATAAGGCTTGATATCCACTTCCCATACTGCTGATTGTAGAGATCATTTGTAACGTCAAATATTTGTAATAAGCAATGGACAGTTACGATGCAATGTGTCAGTGGTCCATCAGACTGCTGTTTCTGGAGAACTTGTTGTGTGGGTTTGTATTCTGTTTCGAATATGCTTCACGGAGTGGGTTGAGGATAGGAAGAAACCATTGACAGTAAAAGGACGGTGACAGTGTGAAAAGTGATAAGAGAATAGCAGTATCATGAACGACAGTGATAAGAAGTAAGTTTGTACTTAGCTTGCAATTCCATAAGCCTCTTGCACATTTACCTTCAATGCGGCAGATACTTTACGTGCGAGACTCCCGAAGGACATGAAATCGTCACAGTGATCCGATTGCAGAAACCGCCTTGTGCATGCTGCTTTGGAATTTCACTTAGTCCTTTGCAACAAACGGTACAAGCACATCTAACCATTTCTTAAATATGTAGAAGTTTAAAAAACCTTTCACATGCCAATTGTCAGAACGCAACGCATTCACTCTTGAGGCTCCTGCCACTTTCATTCCATATTAGCTAGCTAGATAGTATATTCACCCTTTGATCACAGAGTTGATGCCACAGAATCTGCTGGTGAATCCAGAGTAAATACCACAAAAAATAGTTTTGTTGCATGTCTGAAAGCCAATTCAATATGTTCATTGGCTTGTAAATTTTTGAAAAAATTGTATGACGTCGATACCTTGTGCTTGGACCCTGAGACTCCACTAACAATGTAGATCATATTCACCGCGTCTTATATAAACATTGATGTATTTTGTGATACTGCTCAGAGAGATTAGAGAAGTACTTTTATTGACCGGAGTAAATCAACATGCTCATCGAGAAGTCCTCAGATATATACGTTCACGCGGCTCTAGAATTGGTACTGCACTCTCACTCCACTATCTCAACACTTCTATCACAGTAAGGCAAAGTCAAAGTGATTGATCTTCACCAAAGAGAACTAATGTGATGTACCAAATGCACCGTGCTCACTCAAACCCCTGAGCCAAAGAGGACTGTTCCCAATAGTACTTTCTCGACATCTAACTCTAAATCATTTATAGCTAGTTTACAAGCTAATGTATGGGGCATCGGTGTCCCAAAGTACCGGAAACTAGTATGTATGGCGGCTGGTCGACCTGGCGTGGGGAATCTCCGAAATTCCGGGGTACCCGTGCTATCAACCTAGGAAACTTGGGGAAGATGGCTTTCTGTGACTATGGCGTTTGGGATGTGCAGATAAAGTGGCGTAAGCGATATCAGGAGACTTCGGTATTTGAGTCCTGAATTGGATCCTATACGAATATAGTCATTGACTGGTCACATCTCAATTCGAGGCTCTCGCCAAACGTCAAGTATTCCGAGGTATCATAATGATCTTAGTTGACCCTTAAACGTTTTCAACATACCCATCAGGCAAATCGGAAGCTAAGCTCAAATGACAACACTAACCTCAAAATCGTCATTTCACATATCCGATACCCAATGACTGTGATTGACGATGCATTAGAACGAAACTTAGTTCTAGCTCGACACGATAAGCGATCCTTTAGCTCCTGATATCAGAACCCTTTCAACTTAGCTCCATCGTTGTCTCAAACTAGTTCGAACGTTCATTTGCACCAGTAAAACCATAATGAATTCCCCAAGAATCTTGAAATCAAACGTTCCATCATCACTAAATCCATCAATTCGAAGAATATATTCCTCCATAACAGCAGACAACAATTCGACAAAGAGTATATCAACATAAAAACCATGGCTGACCCGAACCGTCTCCACAAGATGTTCATCAGCGATGGCGACGACATGTGCAGAACCTGCAGCTACATGCTTCTAACTACCTATGGTTTATTCGGCCTCATCACGCGCGGATTCGATCATGGATGGATTCATTACCCTCAAGAACCCATGTCATTAGTCGAAGACGTCACATCTCCATGTAGCACTCCTTCGAATCCCAAAAGTCCATACGACCTCCAACTCATGGGCTGGGGATGTCACTTTTGCGCACTCGTTCTCAGTGACCCAAAAGCAAGCCAGAAAGGCTCACAAGTTACCCACCCCTCAGTTGCTCACAAATACGTCATTGAGAAACACCACGAGTTCCGACATATCGGCTTTCGCGCAATCATTGTCAATGACGCGGGCGACGAGGTTGAAAATCCATTCAGATATCGAAAGTTCTCGTTAACGGGCAAGAACTCAGATCTTCTACAGATGACGGAGGTGGTGGAATATTTTCATAAGCATCATCTTCACGTGGGAGGTATCGCGGTTGAGAGGGGGAGTGAGGTGTCTTATACCGTCGAATGGCATGTTCAGATGGGTTCTCTGTATCCGGGCGTGAGCGCGGAGTATCCCTGGTATCGGTTCACTGGCGTATTTGATTTGTCCAGAACGGGAGGGTTAAAACGAAAGGGAATAGGAGGAGTGTTAAATCCTAAGCAAAAACTCCCTCCGAGTAATCTCCGTATTTGCGACGAGACCCCTCCTGCAGACGTTGAGATACGCGATATCAAAATGCTAAGCACGAAACTACAAAGTCTTATGCTACAAGAGGAATGAATGGCATGATTTTCTTGGTCGGCGTTGGGAGTTTTTGGCAGCATGGATACCCGCTTACTTGGTAGCCAAAATATTGGATTTTCTGAAATGTATTAGCGATCTGAGGAGGGGAAGATACGCCTGGTATACATTTAAATATTAACATAATTTTTAACAATTCGTTACCTGCAACAAAATTATCGAGATGCAGTTGCAGCCTTCAATAATACACATATAATGAAATAAATCGAAATAATCACGAGAACAATAAACAAGAAGCTGGGTAACTCTTGAATAGATATATTTCAGATCGTTTCATTAATCTTAATCTACTTTGACTGTTCCAAAAGTGCTCGCCCATAATCACCTCGGTTAGGCAACCTGTTGCATGTATGAATGTGACATCTTGCTGGACTTGTATTTGTCAAGAAAACTGAAACTAGGTTAGATATGTTAAACAGGAAAAATGGTGAGACTTACTTCCACAATGGAAATCCAATTCCATAAAAGCTACCGGGCTGTGGATGCGGTAGTAATAAGGATCATCGTCTCCAAATTCTCCGATCCAAGCGAAATATGTTTCGTCGAGATGTTTCTTAAATAGTGCGACTCTGTGCTCCAAGACTGAGTCTGGATAATACTCGTTAAAAGATTTGAAGAGCTTGATGATTTGCTCTTGCTGATTTGTTGGAAATTCGGAAACTGGACATCCTTCATATGGGACGATTCTGTTATCTTGTCTCGCACCACCCAGATGTCTTTCGTCAAAAGGATTCCACCTATCAGCTGGCAGACTCTTTCCATCCATACCCTTACTCAGAGTTGCCTTCTCTTGTAATTCTTTAGGTAAGCTTTGCATCAAGCTTAAACTATCCATCTCCTCTGATCTGAATAACCTCAGGCCAGCATGTGGTCCCTCATCAATTCTATCGGGTTCTGCTCCCATGAATGTAGGGCCAATTACCATTCTCTTTCCGAGAAAAACTACACAAAAACACAAGTGATGTCCAAAGAATGTGTATCCGAATGGTTTGGTCATGGATGGTGTACCAAACAAACGGAAGTTATAGGAATGTTCATTGAGCACTTTCTTGCCGTTCACTAAATGCCCAAGGAAATCATTTGTGAGACAACAAGCGTGAATTTTTTCATAGCCCTGCTTAGACGATGAAGCTCTAAGAATGGCGTGAATAGCGTTTTGAATCTCTGAGGAACACTCATCGAGTCGCAGTCCACCTATTTTAGAGATAAGTATGAGATTAAAATAGAGGCATCTTCACTCCTTACCTGGATTCATGTATAATTCTGGATTCGACCACAGTCGAAATTCATCATCTGTAACATCTCCAAATTGAACCGCTTTTCTTTGATCTTCACTCAAGACCTTCAAAAACTCTTCAGTTTTCGTAATCACCTCCTCCGTTGGCGCACCTTCATCCTCCGCATAATTATACAGTCCCTCTCTGACCTTTCCGTCCGATGTGAATCCTTTGTATGGTTTCTCTAGATTCTTTGCATCAAGTCGGTTAATCAGCCACGCCGGAGCCTCAATTTGCCTTCTAGACTCGCACCAACTTAATGCTGTATGATCTTGTATCCCATCAATGCGAGGATGGTCTGGAGAAGGTATGATATCGCGGAAAGGGACAGCTGCATCAGAGCGAGGCTTTGTGGGGTCCGAACTCTGAATATATCCTGAATTCTCTGGTAAAACTGCCATGTCTGCTGTAGATCAAAAGAACTTGGGATTATGGTATAAATTTGAGTCTTGATGTGTAGAAAAGTTGTGTCACAATGGTGGTTTGAAAGTCTGGAGGAGGAATTGGTCTGGATATGAATGTTCTTCAATTGATTGATCTATCACTCCTGGCAGAGCCGAAGCATGACCTGATAACAATGATCTGCCCATGGCTTCAGTTGATGTGGATAGCTTGTGGAATAGTCATTAAGAGCGTATGAGTACGAATTGAATTGATCAAGTGGACACTCCACTGTCGTTGAAGCTTGGGATCTTTTCATTCTGAAGCTTCGGGGTATTCAATGCTTAATAATCCCCACAAACTAGTGTGTTGAATCCATCAATTCCCCTCAATCTCCCCACCCCTTCCACTTCATAACTTGTGGGGACTCTTGTCTTTTCTTACGCGTCCACGCTGATTGCAACACTTCCTGTGCAGATATCGACCGAGAGAGACTGACCATGCACGAGAACTGGTAACAGGTATGGAAAATACGATATCGGGTCAATTGTTGCCATGATGAAGGCAGTTGAATCGGCTTCCATCAAAGTGGGGTGAAGAAGAGTAGGTGGGGGGTCTGAAGCTCATGTTTGTCTAAATCAAAAACAGTCCTCTTCAGTCTTTCTCTTTCCTTCAATCCCAAAGACTTGACTTGCTCAGTTTCTGTTCCTCATTTTCATTACCATTGTTAATACCACGATATACCAGTATCTCATCCAGACATCAGCCATGCCAGTACCATCATTTGAGCGTACGTTGTTCCATAGTTCTATCACAATACTCGTTTCGACAAGATGATTGACATGGCATTCTAGGTCTCGTACGATTTGTACCCAAATCTTCTGAGGAGGTACTCATTGGCCAACCAGTAGACTCGGAGATCGATGTGGGAGCTGCAATCATTTCAGGAAAGGACGTGAAGGTCGATGTATACAGCGGATCATCAGTCTTAGAACCAGGCACTTCAACTGGAACCATCAAAGAAATTGGAAAACTTCTATCTCCCCTTGCAGAGTCTGAAGTTGGCACAATTAGATGTATTGGATTGAATGTAAGAAACAATTCTCTGAAATACATATACACAAGGAACTGACTAAAAACTGCAGTATGTCCAACATGCGCACGAAGTTAAAATGGCCATCCCTGATCTGCCAACCGTTTTCATGAAGCCTTCGACCTCTCTTGCAGATCCATATCCATCTCCGACAGTTATTCCAAAGTTTGCATTGAAAGATGATTGTTGCGATTACGAATCCGAGTTGGTAATTGTGATTGGAGAGAGGTGCAAGGACGTCAGCGAGGCAGATGCATTGAATTATGTTTTGGGATATACAGCAGCAAATGATGTCAGCAGTCGTGCAAGTCAATTTGCGCAAAGTCAATGGTGCTTCAGCAAGAGTTTTGACGGTGCTTGCCCAATAGGTATGCCATGTCAATTCATTTCGGGGAATTGGAGTTAACAAGATTCTAGGTCCAGTTTTGGTATCCACGAAACTCATCCCAGACCCATCGAAACTTCGAGTCAGAGGTCTCAAGAACGGAAAGGTTATGCAAGATTGTGGAACAGAGTATGAATATCCAATCCCAATTTCCAGCCGTAAACTGACCAATAACAGTGATTTGATTTTCCCCGTTGCGAAAATTGTTTCTTTCCTCTCTCAAGGCACCACAATTCTGCCAGGTACTATAATTTTGACCGGTACTCCAGCAGGTGTTGGTAATAGTTTCACACCAAAGGAATATCTGAGGGAAGGAGATTCATTCTCGGTTGAGATTTTACCACACATTGGAACTATGATGACCAAATTTGAATATCAAAAGTAAATTTTGGAAATGATGAAGCTACACGATATTCCAATCAATATATGGCAGCATTTATCCAAAACATCACAAACATCCATTTTGCAATTTGAGTGAACTTGATTTATTCACTCATGTGCTTCCATCGTCCGAAAACCTTCCTCGTCTCGTTTCAGATCGACAGATTACTCTATGCGAGTCTTCCTAACCACTGTATGAAGCTGCAAGTAGCAAGATATCTAGTCGTGTCCTTGCAGCTAGCCTTCTTCCACATCTCCTCCTCCTACTTCTCCCTCTTAGTCCTACATTTCTTATTGGCGACCTTCTTCGTACTGGATGTCTTCGGAGAGGTCGAACCGCCATCGGTCTAGCGGGTCTTCTACGTGCTTGTCTTCCGACTCGAACGGTAAGGTCTAATCGAGGAGGCATTTTCGCTTGCTATGTGTAATTGACACAGAGTGTTGTGTGGAGTGCAATAGTTCGAATGATCAGATGTGGTAAAGATCCTGCCCCGCCTTGTTATATTATCATAGGGGATCTATCCACTGGGCTGTGATAAATTAAGCCACGGCATTATTGTCACTAGGTTGCGATCAAAGAAGGCTCCCTTTCAAAGCTTGGGGGGGGGGGCTTCTGCATTCTTTCTTCCGAAGTTTGAGGCTGTAGAAATCTCTAGTATTAGAACCTTAGTTTCAAGAACAATACGCCGAAAATGATATGATTGGGCATGTTTTATTTGCGGTAGAATACTCCACAATGGACTGCCAATTCTGCAGGGCTGATGCACAGCCACGAAACGTGTTATGTGAAAGGGCGTGCCCAATATATCACGAATGACATCTTACAATTCATATCCTAGCGTACCGACGTTGTAGAATAGCGTAACGGGTCAAAAATGCACGATTACGAATATCTTCAATAATTGTCTGCTGATTTGCAATTTGTACTTGCCGAGTACCGCTATTTCTAGGCAGACAAATTTGTACTTGCGGCTGAAAACCCCAAATTTTGTATAAAATCACCTAGATAGACGGCTTTGTTGTTTGAATTGTCCACATTGATTAACATCAACAGAAAGCAATATGACTTTAATCACAATGAAAATCTGCTGGCTATTTCTCAATCTTTCTCATACCGTCTATGGCATTATCCAAGCACCTCCACTACCTGGGTCTCATACCCTTGGCACCACCACTCTCCAAGTGACAGACTCGTCTACTTCCCGCAGTCTCATGCTCTCCTTGTTCTATCCTACATCCGCCAAAAATTCATCTTATACGTTTCCACCCTCCTTCCCATCAGCCACGGCTCTTTATTTAGCAGAAAGCTACTCTCTCCCTTCTGATATTCTCCAAGAGTTTGTCACTCGTTCCTACAATTCCGCCCCTATTCTTCTCTCCCACAACAATTCATTCGATTTTCCAATCCTTCTTTTTTCCCCAGGCTATGGGAATTCTCGACTTATTTATACCGTCATTGCCGAGAATATCGCTTCTCTGGGCTATCTCGTCATCACTATTGATCACCCGTACGATGTTGAATTCATCGAATACTCAAACGGTACTATTGCAACATGGGTAGGTGAGGATTTCGATAACTCTACCGCCGCGATTCCTTATGTGAATGCTCGAGTTAGAGATATGCAATTTGTCTTGGAGTCCTTCTCGGATCCATTATTCACTGCGCAAATTCCTGGCATCCAGAATTCCACTTCCCATTCATATGGATATGGAAGATCCCAACCAACATTCCAAACTAAAACCATCGGAGCCTTTGGTCACTCAATGGGCGGAGCTTCAGCTTTCCAAGCTATGCACGATGATTCCCGATTCTCATACGGAATCAACCTCGACGGTGCAATCGAAGGCGATGTCGCACAAAGCGGGCTCAAGAAACCATTCATGATTATGGCGAATCAAAATCATACGAGAACGGAAGAGAGAGATCCGACGTGGTATGAATTCTGGGCCAATTCGGTGAAGCTTGGAGGTTGGAAAAGAGATGTGAGGGTTAATGCGACCCAGCATGGTAGTTATACGGATTTCGCCGTTTGGGCAACAGTGCTGGGATTGGAAGGATTTGAGGATTTGTTGGGTACGATTAATGGAGTGAGGATTTTGGACATTCAGACGGAGTTTGTGGGTGAGTTTTTTGGAAAGTGGTTGAAGGGAAAGAGAGGGAAGGTGCTGGATGGGCCTAGTAAGGAGTGGCCAGAGGTGACCTTTGATTTTTGATTTTGGGAAAGGTTGATTAGAAGTTTGGAGGTAGACTTTGATGGGAAGAGGTGCTTGTAGTACGTAGAGTTATGTTTACTGTGTAATGTATTCAATGGTATTTATTTTTAGTGCAGATTCTGAAACTTTGACTTTATCGAGATATGAGCTCACCAGTAGGTGTGTGGACTAACAGCGCACTTCTCGACTTTCAAGATTTGTAAAAAAAATCCAACTTTTTCATTGTTCAATCTTAAATGAATGATTGTAACATACACTGGTGGCCTTGTACCTCTAGCCCATTCACAACTATTGACAATCTATGATCCAAAAATCCTTCATTTTGAACTGCAGTTTAGCAACAAAATAAAAGGTAGAGTTTGCAGCGAAAAAAAAAGTGAGTATGAAGTCTGGGCTTTGCATCGGAAAGATGGCGTGGAGTTCTCATCCTAATAAAAACAAGCGAAACTCCCTTGCATTCGCTTTCGATATTCACTTCGCCAACCCTATCAACCAATCAGATTCTTTGGCTATTCCGTGTATTCTTTTGTTGCATATCTGCTATAGCGTGTTGAGCCTGTAAATGCCTATAATTTGGGAGCTTTGCTATATAGCATAGATAGTCAGATAGTGAGTCCATGATAAGAGTGTGTACATATAAAACAATTCGATGCTGTCTCTTGAAATCTTCATGATGAAGATGTTTATTTGCCTGGAAACAACATCTTACTTGTAGATACCCATTCATGTACCATAACTGTTTCAGACATTTTGCATCTGATAGAAATCTTGTGACCTTATTGATGCCACTATAGAAGTTGAAAGATTTCATGCCAACATATCACAGCTCAGTGTTGGCGAGCTCCTGCGCAATCATATTCACATTCACACTCACACTCGAAATATGATCTTAAAGCTTCGCAAATTTCCATTTCTTTATAGCTACCTAGGTATGTACAGTAGTTTGATCTTGATGGTATAAGATAGTTTTATATCCAGCAAATACCTTGCTTATAACATGGAGCTAACCCCCTTTGACAGCATTTCGTTCTTCACCAGTCCATTTTGACTTGAATGACAATTGATTATCTTTTCAGGGATATATTTAGCTTATGTGACACTGGTTTGACCATGAAAATAATCACCTCCCCGAGGATTGAGAATCTTCCTTTGCTGAATCCACACACCCTTTCCCAATAAGCACCATATTTCTTGATATCAGAATCTGCATCTTCATATTTCTGGAAAACCTTGTCCTCCTACTAGATTAGTAATGACAAACTATAATTTATCGGAACGGGTCCATATTTGCCCATCGTATCGACCTCGATGTCAGATTGATCCATAATGTATTTCTTTCTGAACTCTTTCCTGATCGAATCTCGAATCTCTATCCACGCCACTTCCTGTGCAATGAGTGATCTTTTGGCTTTACTAATTGGAGTGATATATGTTTTCAACGTGCCAAAAGAATGAAGTGACGAGCATAATAATAAAGTGTAGGGGGATCAATCCAAAAGAACACGTCGATGGTAGTATGATCATTTCATATGACGTATTGATGGGTATTGTACTAGTGAAAACTTATTATTGACACAATTCCTATTTACATTAGGGTGAAAAGCTAATGTTCATCAAGTCAAGATGCCATACCAGAATATGCATACATCAAGTCTCTTATTCCTAAGATGCTTTTCAATCAAACAATACTTAACTTAACTTCATTCAACGACAGTATTTGAAAGCATTTTACTAAATCAGGAGTCTAATTGTTCACTTAATGCTTGATATGCTTTACAGAACTCTATATTGATATTCTTCATCAATTCCTAACCTAAATACCATTATCCATGTAGTGTCGCTTATGTTGCCTATCTCGTCTGGAATTTCCTGTTTTGACCAAATTATATGTATCATCTTGAGTATCCATTTAAGAAGCCGTCACTCAATGGTAATAAAGGAAGGTGCTAGCCTAAATAAGCACATAATTTATGATTAGAACAACGCCAGAGCCCTAAGGGGTATGGCTGATCCAATGGTAACCAGATCCATCATAATAAAAATCCATTGTTCTGTAATCTTAGTGACTAACTAGATCATTAGTACTCTTGAACTTCGATCGAGCATTCATATTTATTATAATATGAACTCAAATGGATATAATTTATACCTCAAAACTCATCCAGGAAGTACGTGTACTGGAGATATGACCTAATTTGCTACGAAAGAGGGTATAGATGTGAGTATAGATGCGGGTTCTCTTCGCAGCTTTAGCTATCCTATCTTTTATATTTATAACAAGAAGGGAATAATTCGATCACTAAAGCTCTACAGCTTGACTCTGTGACAGTTCAAGGTACAAAAATACATATTGATTTCCCGTTCACCTGTGAACGAATTAATTTCTGTGGACTCTGGAACAAACATGCTCGCGACTTCATTTTTAGCTCTTGCACGTTCATTTACAATATACCTTACCGCTTCATGAACATGTATATAGATCTCTTCTCCAGTAGGCTTCCTAATCTACGCTTCATCCGGTACACTAGCTCTACCATAATAAGAAACGCTCGATTGCTCAGGACTTGCAGTATATTCCATCTCTTCAGGCTCAACTTTCACAATGTATTCATCGTTTTCGTGTGGATCAGCCGTCAATGTACGTGTATAAGTAGTGGAAGACCCGTGCACTGCCATTTTCCAATCTTGCAAAGGCTGACTTAAATCCGGATAGCTTATTGTTTGATCATAGCTCGATGATACAAATTGAACTTGTTTTGAACTTGTATCTCGAGACACACGTCGATTGGGCCGCTAGGGTGATGACTCCAGTGAGCGACGTCTTCTTGGTGACTTACGCTCAGGAGACTGTTGATCATCTCCGGACTTCCGACCGCTACTTCCAGCAAAGGAATTAAGAACATAGCTAGCAATTTTTTTCGAGACGCTGTTTGATATCTTCTGATGCTTGAAATTTCGTGGTTCTTTTATCGAACTGTCGACGCGCGAAGAGGATTTCAAGGAGGAAGATGTCGTTGATCGTTTTGCTTGTGGCCCGAAGTTTTTCTTATAGACAGCCATAATGGGTTCTACCAGCACCGACTCATCTTCATTCTCCATATTGTGCACCATCACGCCAGGGTAAACGCACTGGAAAACATCTTCGGTGCCGTCACTGGTCATTGTTTTCCACGTTGAAATTTCCTTTACGAGATCTTGTGAATGTTCTCCCTTGCTAGAGCTTCGCATAAGCTCGTTGAAAATCTCATAATTTTGGGTTGAACATTGCATCTCTAAATGGAGTTTGACAGAAGGTTCCAGAATTTCTCTTCGAAGTCGAGTTTTTGATCTTGATGAATCGCCGAAGTCATACCAGAAAGACGATTCTTCCTCAAGAGCATTCTGTAGACGAGAGATTTCTTTGGACTCTTCATCTTTGTACTCTCTGGAAGCACATAATGCAGTCAACGAATCTGCTTTCCACTGGCTGATCTTTGATTTTGCTGCCCAATGTATCAGTCAATATGTCAACTGTGTTACTAAGTGAAGAAGAGCTTCCTACCTTTTCCCATCTTAACCATCTCCTTCTCAATACTGAGCAACGTATCCTCTTGAGATTTGGTAACGCCAATTGGATATTTCCTTCCCAAAATTCCATAGAAGACATATTTTCCAATTATGAGTGACATAATGAGGTAATGAAGCATGCCTGAGCTCTGTAGATAGTCTAGTTTGGGGTCCGAGGCCGCTGGAGATTGATATTTTATGCCAATAGCTCTCAACCTATAAGTCTTTTCCTCATATTTGAGAGCATCTCTGAACTTGTTTCTGAAGTCACCAGGCTCACCGAAGGACGCGTAATCAATCCATGTCTCAAATGCTCGACATATTTTCTGATAGTCTTCTCTAATCGATCCATCGGGTACCTGGTATTCTTTGTGAGCCAACGTGGCTAGATGTAATGTCGATGCTTTCAACTCTCTCTTCAATTCCTCATTTTCTTTCCCGAGTCTTATTATTTCAGAATCATCAGAGTCTGAATCCGTCATTTTGAATCAAGGTGAGCTGTTGATGTTGGAGATATTTTGCATTGTTCGTCGAGGCTGCTTCACGCACGCAAGAAAGCGGAAAATTTTCATGCTTGAATGTATGCTGTGCGACCTTTCTCAGCCGTGACATGCCAACCACCCCATGATATGTTTCACACGACAGTAGTTCTTAGTAATATGGTTGGCTGCCTTTCCCAGTCGGTCAGCAAATCGGCACAGAAAGATTATGATGATAGCGAAAAGAATGAGGGGCAGACGGCAAGTCGTATGAATCTCACACCACCTACAATGTTCAATTACCTGTGGCGTACATGGAAAGAGTCACATTGACATTGTTGAGGATTTAGCAATGAAAAACACCTAAATATGAGCATGGAAGTACTACCACGGCTGGGAAAGCCTAGTATCAGTGTCACAACGAAATACGAAGTGGCTGATCAGCCTTCTCTGAGATCCCGCAGAGCCTCAAATCAATGGGTTATCAGAGGTCTTAGAAGCCGCCATTCCGCTCAAACAATACCACTATTGTTTCTATTCTTGCCATTCCTTTTAATTAATTTTTGTAAGTATGTCGGGTTCGACCGATAAATTGGAAGTACTGATTGCGGTGGACTTTGGTACGTGAATCTTCTGTAATCGGCCGATAAAGTTAGCTGACTTCATAAGGAACCACTTTCTCTGGTCTTGTTGGGCTCTAAAAGACAAGGTATGCATAACGTGGATGAAAATGCTAGCCAAGACGACAGGTTTAGTTAATGTTTTGATTTCTAGCCCAAAGATCACAATCTAGTTCAAAACTGGCCTGGAGATGGGGCTAGCCACAATAAGGCCCCAACGTGAGTAATTTCGTACCTCAGTGTGCTCATCTCCTGATTGTGAATCACAAGCTAAGAATCTTCTCAAAGAACATTACTCTACCGCCCCGAGTATCTGTGGGGCTACCAAATTAGAGGAAACGACCCCAGATATGAGTGGTTCAAGCTTGGTCTTCACCCGAGTGGTGAAGGCAGAGGCCTTGCAAAGGACTATCCGAGTACCACCTCCTTAATCGCAAATTCCACGGAGGATAAAGAGAGATTGGTAATCGATTATTTGACAAATTTGAGGAAGCATGCTGAAACAGTTATGGCTAACACGTATGGTCCATCGGTGTTTTCGAAAATTTCAAGAGAATATATCATTACCGTTCCGGCTGTTTGGGATGATAAAGCTCAAGGTCGAACCCAGGAGTGTGCGAATCAAGCTGGTATGGGTGATCATGTACAAATTATCACAGAACCTGAGGCTGCGGGTATTTATGCTTTGACTAATATGCCAACGACTGTTTTGAAGAAGAATGAGACTTTCATTCTCTGTGATGCTGGTGGAGGGTAAGTCGGCACTGTGTCTCTCCTTATTAGTGCAACAACTGTCAAGCTGACACATGAAATTCTCAGAACCGTAGATTTGGTTTCTTACACCATCTCAAAACTGAACCCGGTACCAAGACTGCGCGAAGCTGCGCGTGGAGAGGGTGGACTTTGTGGAAGCATATTTCTCAATCGGATTTTCGCCAAACATCTATCTGACAAGTTCGCCAATTACCCAGCTTGGGATGATGAATACCAAACTGATGCCCTGAAATTTTTCGAAGATGATATCAAGAAGAATTTCATGGGAGATACAAGCCAGCACTATTTCATTCCAGCTCGTGGCTTAAACAAACCAGAATTGGGCATTCACCAAAACAAGCTCAGACTTTCGGGAGAAGAAATTAAAAACATTTTCGAGCCCGTGATTCAAATGGTTATATCTTTGGTTACAAGACAGATTCGTAAAACTGCTAGACCTGTTACTGCCATTCTTATGGCTGGTGGCTTTGGCTCGAGTGAGTATTTGCGCATCAGGATTCAAGATATCGTTGGCCCAAATGTCGGGGTGAGAAAGGTAGCAAATGGGTATGTTTATAACTTGACAATTGAATCATGAAAGATCTAACCCTATTTAGTGATACGGCAATTGTCAAAGGAGCTTTGATCAGTGGGCTTTCGAAGAAGGATCCTGGGCATCCTTACGCTATTGGAAGTTTCGGAATCGACTCGAGAGTAGCTCGCAGGCATTATGGTACCATGGCTTACGATACTTTCATCCCAAGTGTGCATGATGAAAACTTGAAGTTAGTCCCCATTAATCAACCATCTTCCCAGATTACTGATTGACTTTCTAGAGAACCAAGCCCTTACTCATCTGACTTTATTGTGCCATGTATGCAGTGGTTCATTCAAAAGGTATGTAATTCAATCTAATGTCAATTGAATTGTCTCTAATGTGATCGTAGAACACCAACGTCGAAGACACAAAGCCAGTCGTGACACAAAAGCCATTCTTTTGGGAGAGGCCTGTCCTAGATGGAAGCCCAAAATATATAGAAGCAAGAATTCATGTCAGCGAGAAAGACCAAGCACCATTACATCTGAACAAAAGTAGGAGCCTACCCTTTTACCCCCGAGCAAGACTGACCATATTCCAGACGTTTCTGAGCTCGTCAAAATTCAAGCAGATATTAGTAGCATACCAGTAGAGAATTTTCCCAAAAAGATCGGAGTTGGCCACCAGGAGTTCTATCGAATCCCTTACAAGATAGAGACGGCGATCCATTCCGGAAGTATCACATTTGCTTTGTTGTATGGCGATGAACGATATGAAGCTACCAAAGAATTTTTGTAGAGAATTGCTAAGTTTTCTTCAATTCATGGATTGCGGCTGAAGGCTAATTTGGGGAAAATGGGTAGGTATACTTTTGAATGTATGTGAGCACATGGGACATTGCCATTAAGTAAAAGTTTGAAAAGGTCTAGCGAATATAATGATATTGATCAAACTCTCGAGCCTGTACAGAAGAATAAACACGAGTGAGAAATTGTCGTCATCCCAAGGCGAAGTTGTAGAGTCAAAAAGCGATACAGTGGCTAGCGGGATCTTGCTTAAAAGTAGTATGTTGTCCAGCCACTCGGGTTATGAATTTGTACTCCCCTGGATCCAATTCAGAAATATGATAGGTTCCAAAGCTTTCGTTTGTTTGAATGGCGTTATTATGATCCTGGGAATATTACCCTGGTGTTACCCCTCATGCAGGGCTTTGTCATCTGGCTGACTGAATTGTTTTTGTTTACATCTTGGATAGCCTCCCGAGTCCTCAAAGTATATTTTCTGATGTTGATGTAATTGTTCATTGTTGTTTCTGACTATTTATATTCTCGAATCATCTCGATTTTGTATACTTATACGAGAATTATATAAAATCATCAATAACCGAAACCTCAAATTGAATTGTTCGCAGTGTTATTGAAGCTTGCGGATTGATGGTTAGGCTTTCTACCAATGTCAAGAACAGTACCCAATCACTTGGTGTTGAGGTATTTCTTCAATTGTATGAACAAAATGCATTCCACTTGGAAATTTCCATTTCGTTCATATTATCTAACATTTTCTCAGTCACTCCGTGCTAATCGGGAATCGATTCCTCTCTCAATTCCTCGCAAACAACAGCCCCTCGCATCATCCTCGCGTACCCGACTTACAAACTCCTACCGAACCTCGTACCACTCCTCACCAATCACAAAATGAAACAAAACGATGCAATAGCTCTCATTGTGATTCTCCTCGTATTCGCATTAATACTCGTTGCATTTTTTATATTTAGACTTTCGAGGAGAACAATTCATTATAGTGATTATTCTTCGAGTTCAATGTCGGAATAAAATTCGACAAGTTCGCCACGCCCTCCTCTGCCGCCGCCGGGAATGGGGAGACCGGTTATTGGTGGAGCAGGAAGAGGTAGACCTGTTGTGGGAGTAGGAGGAGCGGGAAGACCTGTAGCTGGGGGTGCTGGACCTCCGCCAGGTGTTGGGCCAGGAAGGCCAGTGGTGGGAGGGGGAATGGGAGGGTGGTTTGGTGGGGCGGGGAGACCGGTTGCTGGAGCTGGAAGAGGTGGAAGACCTATTGTTGGGGATGATTGAGAAGTTTATTTTGGGATGCTCTGTGATTTGAGATATGATACCATGTATCTGTATATAGAACTTTGCTTGGGATTTGGATTGGAATTGGAATTTTGTTACTAGAAGTGAACCTGGCGATTATTTGATGTGTAGCGAAGCAGTCAGCTCCCAGAGCGAAGAAATCATCGCTATGAAGGTCGAATCCTCTATATTCGTAGGTTTATGGTAACATATGCTCGGAATTTAGAAAATACTCGTAAATGGTGAAATAACAAGGACTGTGTAGTTTGTCAAAATGTATGATATCAGATGCTATTTTGCAAATTAATTGAGTAATCATCATTTTGACATGTCGTTAGCTCTTCGAAGTCCTATTCATCATAAATGAGATTTCAATAGAGCATCTAGATGAAAAACTAGACCCTTAGAGAGTCTAACTCAAGTACCTACTCGAGCTAGCTACTCAAAGATAGAGGATGGATACCGTAGTGTGGGTGTGGGTGTGCAATACTTTGCTTATATAATATCTTCATAAGCGCACCAATCAAAGATCTACCCGAAGATCAAAGAGTTTTCACTCATCCCACTCTCACACAAAATTGAATATAACCTAAAACACTGCCCGCTCTTCCATCAAACAGATCTAATCTGTTCAACGGTGAGATGGCCGAGTTGGTCTAAGGCGCCAGGTTAAGGTGATTAACTCTTAACAAACGGTTGTTTACAATCTCCTGGTCTAGTAATAGGCGTGGGTTCGAATCCCACTCTCATCATTATCTTTTTGCTTTTCTTTCCTGAAATTTTGCTAGATCTTTGAGAAAGTGCTTTTGCAAGGTTGAAATTCAACCTTTGAAAGGCTTCTTCAATGTCTTTTGTTTTAACTTTTGACTTTTGACTCCGAGGAGGACTAAAAGTGAACCTGAGGTCTCGACCCCTCTATGCTATCCACTTAATTTCACGTGGAAAAACGGATAAAACGTTCCCGAAACATGCCTGAGGAAAAATGAACGGATCATGAAACATACTTGGGTGAGACATACTAGGTAGGTACGGATCATCAAGTAATACAGCGCGTAGTTCTAGCCTATTGCGATTTGATGTTTGACATCTGACATATATATCTTCGAATAGGTACAGACATGGATTTGGGTACTGCTTTTCTTTATTTTGAGATGAATGGTGAATTGCATCTCACCGTGTTGGCTGAGGGGGGTTTGTGATTAAGAGTGTTCACGATCATCAAGACGATCTTACCATGACGGCGAAGGTTTAACGTCATTACAATATATATAGAACAGAACCACATATTAGCATGAAACACGCAATAAAGCAGGTACACGTTGCATGGTACATCAGACGGTCTAGCTTTTTCGTTTTGATTAGATTTGATATCTATAAGAAACACTTCTCCGACTCCTTGCTGTCGAAATTTCATTCTTCTAGTAAGACAAGAACACAAACATGTATTTTCCGATTTCGAAGTTGACAATACTTGCTGTCGCGGCTCTTTTCACATCTTCCATTGCAGTTGATTTAGAGGTAAATATGAATCACCACTTCCAATCCAAAAAATTATTAACGACCCCTCGCTAGGCCAGACAGACCCCTTCTCCGGATCCAGTTCCAACGCCCACTCCAGCCCCAACACCCACCGCAAAAACTACCTTAAATGCATCACAATCCGCATCTCAGTCAATGGAAATACAAGCCGCACTCGCTTCCTATGCTTCCTCTCTATCTGTAGCCTCAGTATCAGCTGTGAAGGCTGGATCAACGGTAGCTTCGTTACCGGGCTATACATTAGCTGCTTCGGCAGTTGGTCCCGGATCTTCAAATGCAGCGAAAGCTGCTACAGGGAACTCGGGCTCTGGGAGAGGTGTAGAGGTGGATATGGTGTGGATCAATGTTGGAGTGGGATTGGTGGTTTGTGCGGTGGGGTTGTTGTGAGGGGAATATTTTGTGGAAGGTTGGGGATGAAAAGAGATGTTTACTTTCAAACAGGAAGTGATGTGTAAAAGAGGTGGAGACTTTCCAACCCTTCTTTGCTATCTCACTTAAGTTGGAGTTTGGGAGGGATTTCAAGATGATTTGGAAGATGGAAAAGCTGAACGTTGGCTTGAACATTGGAGATTGTCAGTATGGTCAATGGTCATCTGATAAACGAGTTCAGATGTCGCTCAGAACTACTAAGTGTCGCATGAGATCTACAAGACCGACGACATGGGACATGACTGTCATTGTGGCTTTGGCTATGGACGCAAAGAGTCAATTTAGTGGCAAAGGTATGGTGGGTGGGTATAGACAAAGGTCGTGTTTTTTTGCCTGATGACCGGAACAAAGTGAATGCGGGTACATTCAAACAAATGAGATGATGAATTATGAAAATTTACGAATGGGTTGTTGGTGGATTACATTATTTAGTGTGAAAGGGATAGGAAATTACACTTGACATTCATCTCTAAGTAGAAAGTCAAACAAGGAAAGAAAGAGAACGCAAAGTTGCTCTTTCCGCTTCATTCAAAATAGAAATCAAATAAACTAGCTATTGCAAGTCTTCTTTCCACTTCTATTTCCATATAAACATAGATATACGTTCTTTTCCCGTTCTTGACTTTCATCTCTCCATCATAAATATCATAAAAACTCATCATCTAATTATCTTCTGGATATCCTGTTACTCTTATTTCGAAATAAACAGTTCATTGATCCGTCTCATTCGTTTACTTCCAAATTTCCAAACCAGGAGATTTCAAGCCTCGTCTTGATAGCATTACTTATCTTTAACATTCATTTTTATGTCATAAACCTCCAGATGTATACAGCAATTATTCTTGCTTTTATGCTCGGCTTCATTCGTGCATCCTTCGTCGCCTGTATCATTTATCTCGAAATCACTTTACTGAATGACTTATTGAAATCACCCGTCATTCTTGAACGTCATACTGTACATTTTCAACGAGAAGAGTGCAGTCATGCCGTCGCCAATTGAAATCTTTTTGGCCGAAAGGTCTATAAAAAAGGAGCTTCAGTGTATCTATGGCAAATTGATCCAAGACGATGATGATTTCCGAGCAACCTATCTCTATGTCTTCACTGGACGTGGAGCCTCACCGGTATATCATCCTGCCGCCTGGAGAGAGCCGAGATTACAATCAGTGAGCTCTCTCGACGAGGTAATTAATAACATTCTATCTTCCGATAGCCGTTTCCATACTCATCATCGTTTTATCAGTCAACCTCCTCCCACAGATTTATAAGCTCATACATCGCTCACAACTGTGATCTCATCGATAGGGTCCCGTTTACTCCACCTCGTTTTGATCTCATTGATAGAGAAACGAATTTACCGATACCCGCAATTAACATGTCGAAGTATATCTACTTTCGCTACCATCATTTGCCCGCCGAAGAACTCAGAGCAGCCTCTCCTCCTTTGATTGGACGAAGGCCTGACCACCAAATTTTTAGGAACTTCAGGGGATCCATTAAAATGTTTGTGGATGACATTGAAGAACGAACAATAGAACGAGCGCGGAGCATTACATCTATGATTGTGCTGGCGAATATCATGAGCGAGGAGTTTAAACGAAGATGTAGATCGATAGCGAATCACCTCGCATTAGAGATGTTCTTCTACAAATCCGTAACCGATGACCAATTGTACTACGTCTTTAATGATTTTTGGTCAGCTATCGACTTTAGGGCGCTTCAAGTGAGCGATGAGCTTCCACATGCTCCTACAGAGCAAGATAAATGGCGATTTCAATTGAGAAAGTTTACCAAAGTGACGTTTGCTTGTTTAGCACGCGATTACTTCAAATACTGCTTGCAGGTGACAAGGTTAAAGAAGGGCCAAAATTCGACGCAACCGTCAGAACGGGAGGAGAATTTTAATAAGGAGAAGCTCACTTACGAACGATTGTGTCGAAACCTGTGGGCCTATCCCAATAGAATTGGGGGAAATGAAGCTGTCAGAAATTTGCACAGAGAGGTTCTTGCGTCTCCCGACAAAAATACACAGCTCATTACAGAACCGCCAGCAATCGAGATACAAGACGGTCACATTGCAGGCAGTGGGAGGATTTTCTT
Source organism: Botrytis galanthina (assembly GCA_004916875.1). Classification (NCBI taxonomy): domain Eukaryota; kingdom Fungi; phylum Ascomycota; class Leotiomycetes; order Helotiales; family Sclerotiniaceae; genus Botrytis; species Botrytis galanthina. Next base: position 22,347 of record PQXL01000217.1, read on the forward strand.
CGATGTAGAGAAAGAGAGAAAACGCTTCAATACGGGTTTGCAGAAAGTGACGGACGAGTGGCAGAAGCCGCCAGCGTTGGTACTTTTGAAGGACGCTCCGAGTTTCTATGCTACGCGGGATTTCCTCATTGACTGCGATCCACCCATGTAATCATAACCACAAGGATATAAATCAGCAGCTGTGAAGGCCATAGCCTTAAAAGCAGGAAATAGTGTATATAGAAGTTCCAGGAATCATAGACCATAGCGAGAGGGCATATTGGTTGTCTCTCATTAGCAAAGTACATGTAGCATTTTTGACTGATCTTTTGAAGTGAGCCTCAACTCTCCGTCGGTGTTCATGTTCTAGATGATTAAGCAGAGCGGCAGGATCACAGTTTCGTAAGGTCCTGCGAGGTGCTATGCAAGATGAATATTATGCAAGAAGAATGCGACAATTTTCAAGAATAATGTTAACCTTATTGTCATACGTATCGAGGACGATTAGTTGTTGACTACCTAGGTAGGCATTGCAATTGTTACGAGTCGTGATGAGTGAAGAGGACAGCCCCATATAAGCACCTAGATAACCAATCATTAATGGATTAATTAGATTTGCTTACTACTTTCCCATTCCAGCTCGCCGCAGTATGATCGATGCAGAATCTAACTAATCGGAGCTCACATCTCGTCTGAGTAAGAATCTATTGTGGGTCAACGAGGCGCATGGCTCATGACAATGGAGGGCCTCCAATTTTGAAGGAAATACAAAACTACCTTGTCTGTCAGACCTCATTCCATAAAACTTTCTCTTCATTTTCGTGTTCACCTAACTTATCCCCTTTTTACTGTCGCTTGGAACCTCGATACCAAATCCATCTTTTGGCCTTGCTGCCCCAATGATTATTTCCCTTCCAAGTTAATTGTATCGTAAGTTTTATAATATTCCTCAAGAATTAATGATACCTTAAATGGTCACCCTAAATGGTTTAATGTATCCTAACTCCTCACAGTACTATTATTATGGAAGGCTTAAGTCCAGGAGCTTTTGGTGGTAAACCAGCTCCATCCATCTGGCATAAAGACCCCGATATTAGCAATGACTTGTTATTCAGCTACGGCGGGAATCAAATGGTTCATGCCGATGGCATCAAGATGGCAATGATCAATATGAGCAGCGTCGTCTACACTTCAAAGCGGATGATTCGTCTACCAGATGATGACGTTCAACGCCTTTGCATTGACTGTATTCACGATTGGAGCGCGCGGGGGGATACCGCTTCATAACTTTTCCAACCCTTTCGATAGCCGCGGGCACTGTCATGTCAATATGTAGCTCCCAGAGCTACCACTTCCCGACCTTTCTTCTATTCGTTAAACTTTGTTTTATCCTGAATTTTATTTACATACTACACTTTCATAAAAAGAAAAAAGAAAAAAAATTAAAAAAAGAAGGGTACTTTCTCTTCGACGCCGGGAGCCTTATTCTTCGACAGTTTGTCGCCTAAAGGTGCTACACCGTCGACTCCCTCGAAAAAAAGCAATGAATTTTTATGCAACACATTCTGTTGTTGTTCTCACTGGAATTCATCTCTCGAAGCGAATGTGTCAGCATTTTGTGCACCTCAGTGATTTTGACCAAGTCACTCGGGAGTATCGATTGGTCGATGTCACAGGAATGATCAATGCCATGGCCATTTTTCATCCCCAATCTTCGCAATTGACCTTGCGCTTTCGCCAGGTATCACTGCAAAGATTTGACATCCTCATTATGGACGGGCTAGATAACAATTCGATGGCTGTTTTGGACATGACCGATGTACGTCTTAAAACTGCAAATTTGACCGATAAACTCATTTCAAAATCGCTTGCTCCGTCTGCACATCTTTTCAAAGACCGACAAGCTGTCCAAAACGAACAGAATACAACCATCGCCAAAAGCCCCCATATTAACAATCATGGATGACACAGAGGGCAGCTCAAGCTCGCCGTCTTGCTATCTAAATGCTGACCAAATTCCGTATGCTTACACCGGCTTTGCGTGGGGGGCTGATATAGACGCAAATGCTATTGGCTTGGAGTGGAGTCAAGCCTGGCTCGAGGAGACTTCGTTGAACTCCCAGTCACCGCAGGAAACTCCCAATGCTAATGGAGATAACTTACAATACCAATCAGGGACTAACTTCAGTGAAGAATGCTATAATAGTGGCGTTTATGCTGCAAACGAACTGGAAGTGCTGCCTTTACCAAACTGGAATAATTCGAACGAGACATTAGACTTGGCAAATTTGGACGTTCTCGATAATCTCTTGTCCATATCACCCATAGATTTGGACGAGATCATTACAAATTCACTGTCATCACTCGATTATTCCATTGGCCCAATTTCTCAGACCACTAGTACCGAACTTCTCGCCAACGATATTTATTGCGATCCATATCCAGAAACTTTCAACCATACAGAGGCCCAACAAGCTTATGAGTCTTATCCTATCGACTGGGCCACTCACCCACCGATACTAAACAACACTGTCTGGGATCCAATGCACTCTTCGCCATATATAAGCTCGCCTACTGGAGTTCATCTCCCTTCATTATCTTCCGCCACACTATCTCCCATTTCAAGCAACTCTGAAATTATGTCTTCTCCCACGCAATATTCCAATACCAACACATCTACCTCAACATCTCAATCCAATTCCAACTCTACTACACCCTCAAGTGATCGCTCCACATCCAATTCACCACCAAATACCCAGAATGAATACACGTGCACAATTTGCTCCAAAACATTTTCTAAGCGATTCGAATTCAAGTATGTCCTCTCATTACCATATCCTCTCCTTCAAATCTTGCATACACATTCTACTTCCCTCCAAACACTCACTAACTACTCCACCAGTAAACACAAACCCCTACACACCCTCCCCCACGCTTGCACCATCTGTCCGCACCGCACAGCCCGACGCAGAGACATGACGCGCCATATCGCCGCCAAGCACAAGGACGTCGGTCCCTCGGGCTCCAAGTCGGTATCAAAACCTATTTGTCCTGTGGGGGATTGCAAACAGGGGTTTGCGAGATCGGATCATTTGCTTAGACACTTGAGGAGAAAACATCCTGGATATGAGTTGAGATCTTGAGGTTCCCGTTTCATTCTTCATTTTCATTTTTATTTTCGTTTGCCGAGGTTTGATTTAGCATGGCGTAAAATTGTCTTTGGAACAAAAGTAAACAAATAAAATCATTTAAAAACTTAAAAACTTATCTGCATGGTTTGATATTACTAATCACTCGTCGCATGCGTGTCCCATATCTCTGCTGAACCGTAATCCTCAAACACTTAAGAGAATAAAACATTATTCATATTCATATAAAGTCGTAATTAACAAACACCTTTCTAGTATTACACATTCAAATCCCCAACATAACCCCCAACCCCAACGCAGCCGGCATTGCAAAATTCGTAATTTGGGCCTGAAATCTTTCCGCTCCTCCTTTACTTGTACTCGTCGCCGTCGGACTCGCCGTCCTACTACTACTCACCCCAATACTCATATCAATATCCTTCATCTGCAACCCCACCGGCTCACTCGCATGGACTGTCTCGGATCCAAATTGTATCAATCCGAGATACATATCATTCGTGATATTCCCAATCGAGACCAATTCTTTCACAAGCTCAAAAACATTCGCGTCGATCGATTCCTGATATACAGTTGGAACCCACGAGAACACAGCTTGTTTTTGGCCTTGTTGATTGCGTCCGGTGAAGAGTTGATAAGTTACGCCTGATAAATTGTACTCCGGAGCGCCGGTTGGAGGATCGTAGTATCCGATGGGCCAGACGCCACCCCAGACGGATTGCCAGATCATCACTTCGTGTGTTGCTTGGGATGCGTTGGTTGAGGAGACGTTGTTCATATCGAGGAACATGTCGAGGGCAATGTCGGCTTTGCAGGCGATGGCGTTAAGGGCGGTGGTCATATTTGAAGCGGTGGGGGAGGCGACGGGGAAGACGGACCAGCTACCGCTGAGGTGGAATGACTCGACGTTGCTCACTGTTGTGGGCAGTTGGATGGATTCATAGCCGACGTTGGGGTAGGCGTGGACCTGAGGAATGTTAGGTTTGAAGTTCTCAGAGTGGCGACGAGGTTAGATGGGGTGGGGAACATACATATTCAATATTCTTTTCCCAAATCCAGGTCGCATTGAAACTTGCGCCATTGGTATCTGCCAGAAGAACCTATAGGAAGCCAAAATCAATATCAAATCCTCGCAACATTCGATCGCAAACTTTGGATTGGGGATCGTAAACATACAGTCATATTTTGACTTCCACTCCCATCATCACCCCATTTATTCGACCCATACAGATAGTCCCCCGAATCCGTCAACGCACCACCATATTGTTCATTCAGATCCTGATACTGCGATGACTTCGCACTTGCATTCCTCGACTGCAATGACAGACACCAAAACCACAATCCCCATAAGGGAATACTCTGACGTTTAAACATGTGAAAAGAATAACGATAACAAGTTGTGGAGTTCTACGGGGGGAACTGCATATCAAATGTATTTATTCCAAAAGACCAACCTCGTGAGATCCATATTTTCAAGTGGATCGATACGAGGCTGTTCGACCGTACACGCAATTTTGTTTGCTATCGCCAACATCATCTTCCTTGAAAATATCGATTTCCGAAATTGAAGGTGGGCCGCAAGCATCAAGGGTTGTGTTTTGGAATTCTGGGAGAAAATGCCAAGTTGAGGATCATCTCTCCATGATGTTCTATGATGCATTTAAGCTTAGTTTACGAGCCAAGAGAATACATAAGAAGAAGAATCTTCGAAATAAGATTCTCTGCATACGCGTTGGGTTGAGGGGTTTCTCTTCTTGATTGAGAAAGCCGTTAATCTCTACTTCGTGTTAATGTCAATCAATGTAAAAATAGATTTCAAACTAGTATTGCCCTGAGCACTTCGGATGCTCGGGACTCAACGGCCACTAATGTATCGATAAGCCCAGTTTGGTCCCACCTTTTGCTCAGGGGTAAAGTCGGTAGATGTCATTCGCACGTGAGACAGAAAAGATTTGTCTTTGGCACGTGCACGGATTCGTGAGACGACGGATTTGAAGATAACTTTTGCATCATTGCTTTGAAAGCTTTGAGACTTTGTAGAGATACTCGTTATGAATCAAGTAATCAAATTATAGGGTTTTATCTAAATGAAACAAAATACGATTCAATCGTGATTTTTTCGCTTTGAATAATGTTTCACGAATCCGTACACCCATTGTTGGTGCTCTAGTATTTGAATCGATAGATTGCATGAATATAACTTCAAGACTTTATACTGAAGAAAAAGCAGATAATCGACTGTATTTACAAGCATGACATACAAATTCTCTCTTTTTCAGGAAATTCTGTACAACCGGGGAGTTTGATCCATCTTTGTTCCTCGAAATCTCAAGACGTGCAACTACCTGTGTGCTAGGTAATCTTCATCCCTCATCTTATAATACACAAGCGTGTCTAGAGGAGTTTCGATTACCAATCTACAACCGAATCGGAGACAATCAGAATATTTGTCCATAGCAATCATAGATGATGCTGAGTCGCAGCTGCTGAATCGGAATAATTCACTCTTCAAGCGTTGAGGTAGATTGGCTTGATCTGGGTCGAAAGGCAAGAGTTCGAAATGTGGCCCAGGGAGGAAGTTGAACTGAATGTGCATTACTAGGTTGTACAATGATACTATTCACATGAGCTTTGTCATCAGTGAAGTCATTTTCATGTATCTTAGCGTCAAATGGTTCGTCGCCGGTAGATATGTCACCAGAGGATTTAGAACCAGAAGCTTTGGTATCCGTCGAGTCACTAAGAGGCAGCTCCTGGTTAAGAAACTCATCAACGGAAGCGTCAAAAGGTTCATCGCCAGAAGATTCGTTGCCAGAATATTCTGAACCAAAAGGTTCCACAGGTAAAGGCTCTGCGCGGGGAGTATCATCACTTATCCCGGATAACAAATGGACGATATCAGAACGTCCGATACGCACGGCAAGGTTTATCGCTGTGCATCCATCATCTCCCGTGTGTGAAGTGTTGACACCAGCATCAAGTAAGGCCTCGACAGCTTCTTTGTTCCCCAGACAGCAAGCCAAATGTAAGCATGTTTGCCCCTGGTTGATATGAGCTTCCACATCTGCGCCAGCAATGAGCAAAGCGTACATGGCTGGCAAGTTCCCAGATTGGATGGCAATGGCGAGTGGTGTGAAGCCTTGGAAATTGCGGACCTCTAGATCAAGATCCTTTGCTAGTAGCGACAGTAGCTTCCCGAAGTCTGCTGGGTCGTGACTGTCTGATAGTAACTGTAGATCCGAACATTTCTTCTCATCTATGGCTAAAGATTCGTCGCTTTCCCTTAGAGTTGTGTTCAAGGGCACATGTTCTATCTTGGCCACTGAATGTGCGTGCTTGAATGGTTCTATGACGGGCAAGTCATCGTCTTGATATTCTAGAACAGAAAAACTGCGATGAATGTGCTTTCTGATAGATGGTGTGTCTCTTTCAATCAGGTCCACAATCAATGAGCCTTTATCGCCACGTTCTTCCCTGTTAAGTGAGACACCAGCTTCGTATTTACTCGAAGCAGACGACACGCCATAGCTGCATTCTTCATCAGGAGCAGAAACTTTGTTTCTCTGTGCCTTGTGCTTGAGGCTCAGGCTGAATGCTACCTTCATATAATCTACCGTGCAATAACGAGCCAATATATCTTGCAGCAATTGTGTATGGCTGTTCAAGTCCTGCGCCAATTGTATGAAAATATATTCGACTTTGTTGGCCGAGTTTGCTGCGTCGAGCAACCTTTCAAGCAGACTGGGGTTCTTCTCACACGCACCTAAAATACCCCCCGCTCGCCATATTTTGACAAGGGATAACAGCCCAGTTGAGTCAGAACCTGTGCGGGATATTACTAACTCTATTGGGGTGATATTCAAATTGTTTGGGATGGCCAAATCTGCCTGAAATTCCAAAACGGCTGTCAAGATGATTTTATGAACTTGTCTCCAATAGCATTTGTATTTCACTCTTTCTAAGAATTCGTGAAGAACCGTGTTTCCTACTTCGTTTCGCCAGTTGAAATCCAGCACAATGTTGTCATTCCGCAATCTAAAAATAAATAGAAACACTGCCTCATGAAATACAATTTGAGAGGCAAATGTCTTTGAAATTATTTTTTCAAAATTGTTTGATGGATTCACTATGGAAGTTTGGATAGACTTCAACGTTGAGGCGCTCAGTTTCGTTATCCAATGCTCAGTACATTCTTGTGAAATAGAGTATCTGTCCATTATGTCATTTGGTGATATGCCAAAAAAATCAATATTGAGGAAAGGCTGAAGATATGACGGCAAGCAATCTTGAAAATCTAGATGATCATGAAGAATTGCAAGGAATAATAGGAGCGTATCTGGTGCGAAATGGGCGAAATTCGTTCGTGCTCCCCATGATAAGAATTCGACGACCAAGCTAGCATTATTATAAATCATTCCTCTCTCTGGATGATCGGTAATTATGTCTCTTTCTCTGAGAGTATGTTGAAGAAATGCAAATAGACTCTCAACGGAGAAAGTTGGATTCTTGTCGAATATGACTCGGAATAGATCAGCATCCGACTTGTCATGATAATCTCTGAATGTAGATGAATGTAGATAGAGGAGTCCTACGACATCGAAATTGTCGAGAGCTGCACCGGCCATGATCAAATGCTCAATAACCTTCTTCCTTGAATCCCATTCCCAATTTACATGTCGTACAAGCTTATGATCGGTTAAGAGCTGTGCGTCCTCATATATTGCGTTATTGCATAGTATCGCACACTCAAGCGGCCTGCCAACAACGCTTGGTGCATTTATATCAGCTCCAAGATTGATGAGGGCGGTGCAAATATCGGGCAAAGCAATCATAGCAGCCCAGTGAAGGGCGGAAGGTCCCAATGGACTCAAAACGCAATTTAGGTGATCTGCTGGTAGGAGATCATCTAACACTAACAAGTCGGTGCCGTAGCTACAAGACAACATTGTGTAATGATAGTAGCCAAATGTCCACAGTCTGTAACTCCTTCTCGTTTCATCAAAAAGTAGTAACACATCATTTGAAATTTCGCTCCATGTACTCTCGTAAACATGCACGGGCCAGAAATTAAGAACATATTTCATGAATGAGTAGTTGTCCTCGAATTCCTTCCAGGCTTTATTAAAATCTGTCAACTCCTGCTTGAAATTCGTCACTGGTAGCGGCAATCCATCGAATTCCGAAAGACTTAAGAAGTCACAACACATTCTCACAATCTCAGCATGATCCCCAGAAATTCTGTATTGTGAAATACATGGACCACATTCTTCAGAAAGGCCCAGGAGGTATTCTTTCACTGTGAAGTGTGCAAGCTCTAGCTCATCCGATTGGGACTTTTGGCGTATGAGACTACTACACCAGTTGAGGAGTTCGTCCAATGTAGTCATATTTTCCTTCTCGAAAGTCTCGTCACCAGGTCTTACTGCAAGTGCTTGGAGCAGTTGTGTTATCGTTAGCGGCGTTTCGGCGTATACCACCCAAAGGAGTGTATGCCTGACAAGGGTCTGATTTTCCTTACTGCTTCGATTGACCCTGTGAAGAATACGTTCGTATGATTTGGGCAGATCTGGGGGTAATTTGCGTAAGGCTTCACGCCGATCTCGATCTGTACTGCATTCGCAAAGGTAGTCCATTTGGCATGCAACCCACCGAAACCTAGATATACTTAGCTTCACATTTATATTATTTGGAGTAGAAAAACATACATGCCATCAGCACCCTCTATAAGTACCTTGACAATGTGATCTTTTAAATTATGATCTCTTATACGGAGCTTACCGAGCTTTGTTCGCTTCTCTATCTCAGAATGCACATAAAGTCGCAAGTCACCACTTTTTGCCGCAATGGAAACACAGGGATAATCTTCCAATACAATTCGGATATCCACCTCATTGCGACTCGCCAAGAGGGTTTTAATCGTTCCTGATGGCTTGTTCAATGATTTTAAAAGTCTTGTCACCTCTGCGCGATCTTCAGCAATCTCATCTAGACCATCTACTACGATACTGGTAGTGGGGAAATTCCTTGATAATTCGACGATAAATTCGCAAAATTCGTCAGTGGTGGCCGAACCTTGAGTGTTTTCCGTCATGTGGTGCTTCTCGCAGAAAGCTTCCAGTTGCGTAAAAGCCTGTTCATGCTGAAGAATCAGTTGTCGCGCCAAAGCCCCCAGAATGGTCCGTGGATCGTGGGTCTGAGTATCCTTATAATCACAATAGAACATTGCAAGTCCTTTTTCAAAGTGTCAGTCCAAAACCTTATCTCAGAGTGTCCGACTATATGTTTTCCATACCATGAGATGGATCCTGGGTTTGTTCAATCTCCTTTATAACAGATGCCCTATTCGCAATTTTTGATTAATTCATTTTGAATCTAGTTTTGACCTCAAAATAGTTTTGACTTACATCAGAATCGTTTTCCCGGCTCCGGCTATGATTGTCAGAACTCATCTGATACATTGAAGGCTGGATTGTGAACAAACGTATTCCATGTATCCATAACTTTGAATTGTCTGTAGATGACCAGTCCTTGAAGTCCTTGCTCTCGGTAAACCAGACGCCTGTTCCAGGTTGTCTCAATCTAATATTCGAATTTTGCCATTTCATGACATCGATGGTCCCTAGAAGATTGAGCTTCTTCCTTAATCTTTCGTCTTCATCATAATCAGCACAAACACAAGGATGTTTTATTAGACCAAGAACTCACCCGCAGCCAATCTTTGCTGTTCTATTCGGGAAGCCTCTATCCTGTCGTTTATGGCAGTGACGCCTTCAATAAGTTGTTCTTGGTTGGCAAGTATTTCAATCAAGGTAGACCTGCGCAAGTCAGTCAAGCAAACGACGACAATTTCCATGATGCGTGTCACATTTGTTGAGTGTTTAGAGCCATATTCATGGTAAGTTTGTGACTCTGAATCTCGTCCAACAACTCTGAAGTTACCGCCTTCTTAAATGGCCACTTCAACTTCTGAGACGTCGATTTTACTTCCGGTATAGCTTTCTGCAATTGCTCTGTCATTTTCTCCAGGGTTATTTGACAAGAATATAGATGCTTTATCTTGCTGGAGCTATGCACCGAAGTATCTTGCGCTTCTAGTGCCTGTGCCACATTTTCGAGACTGTGAAGCACGCCGGAAAGATTGTTGACTTCTTTGACGAGATTCTGGACGGATCTTTCAGCATCTTTGACATCTCTAATATATTTGTAACACAGCCGAACAACAGTATCAGCCAGTGATACCAAACCAGCAATACTCGAGGCGACACCAATAGCCTCGGCCATCTTGCTACTTCCTTGTGGAACCTATGAGAAATTGGAATCAAGAATATAAAAACTAGATGAGAATTGGGATACTGATACACAATTGCATCGAACAAGCATCGAAGTAAGCATACGGCTCAACACGCGGAGTCTTCGATGCTCTTATACAGCCATTTCATGGCGTAGACGTCCTTGCGAATGTGCTTCGCCTCATAATACTGGCGTGATAATTTCCTCTTTGATACTTTATTGCATGATACAGCCTTTCCGTGCATGATGTCGTGTTGAGGGTTTGGAGTGACCAAGATTCGATTGGACCTAAAGATTGGAAAGTGAAGAGTGTGGGAGCTGTGCAAAATGGAAGACCGATGATAAATGATAGGACGAGTCAGCATAGCATTTAAAAGATATGGCTCTTGATCCAATGATGAACGATAAGGCACCTACCAAGTTGAGCATGAGGATCACAGAAAATCGCCTTGCTTACTGCCTATCAGTCCATGTAAAAAGACATAGTAGTGTACTTTGGTTGCGATCCCATGCCAAGATTACCACCACGCAGACATACTCATAACATAGATAACAAGGGATTCATCTTGAAATACAGCTCAACGTTGAAAAAGGTATCCATTCATTATTCGTAATATCAGCCAATCGCATATCTCTCCTTCCCATTTTCCAAACACCAGTAAAAGTCCAGATCCACGTAAACAATCTCTCATCACCAAAAGGTATTCCAAAATCCTCCCCTTCCATCCCTAGCAGATCAGGAAAATGTTGTCATCCACCCTTTATCGATTTCCCATAATCTCAATCGTCTCCCGGCACCTTACATGACGGTGCAAGGAATAGGAATGCAACAACATTCATATCCGTCACACTCCAAACACTTTGTCTTTCCGGTTGTACTGGTACCCTTCACGATATCGGAGATGGTAGATGAGGCTGCGGAGCCAGGACCGTTGCGGTTGACGAGGCCGGTGGAGGTTGAGGTGCACATTTTGCGTTGTTTTGTTTGATTTAGATTGAGTTTGAGGATGAGGTTGAGATTGAAATTGTGTGGTTTGAGGTCTGCAGTGGAAATGTTTGTTAGTTATGTGCCTGACTATTTATGATGACGATACAAGCTTGATAAGGTGAATGTCTTAGAATGTGACGGCTGTGGCGTCATATTTGTGGTACAAGCTAGCATCACAACCTTATCATAGCTGGAGCTGTAAGAAATTCGGGGAGTATCATAACTTACATCAACGTTATGATTGATAGCTGCTGATAAGGTTTCTGAATGGGGTTTGAATTTTAAATGTGTCTCTTGTGTCTGGAAAGGAAGGGCCAAGGAGGGAAGTGAATGACAATATATATAATTCTAGACGTGGCTTGATACAAAGAAAGTCAATGGTTAGGCATGAATCTTGGAAGCTTGGAACGCGCCTAGTAATTGGCTCATCGTCATTTTGGACGATGTAATAGTGGAGGCGCAATTAGCGGACAATCATTATAACTTTTCTTGCAGAGAATTGAACCTTGGTTAAGTTTCGGGTTTCAAGGGTTTGGTTTATCAATTTTAGATTGCTATGTAGCATTAAAAACATCCTAGTACCCGAGCATTTATTCAGTTGTCTCGTCCGACTAGGTCGCAGAGCTGCCAAGTGGCTGTAGATTCCTACCTCCGTGCTGGTCTACCTTCTTCTTCTCATGGGACGAACAGGGGAGCTTAGGTTCAACCAAGATACCAAGCCATCTAATAATTGAGATCAACTCGTCGATACCAGAAACGGTTGTTATAGCCCGTGAGGCTATGGTGGCTGAGCCTTGCCATTGTAGAATTTATATGTCGGTCTTTCACAGACGATATTTCGAGGGAATTGACAACGCCTCAGTAGACGCGTCTCATCCGATGATCTTTGTTCGGAACAGCGCAGCAACATCTTGACGCGTACTAGCAGATGGCTGTGTTCTATCCCGGGCTTCTGGAATCGTCTGGACAATCATCTTTCAGCCAAATTCCAGGTCCAATTGCTCCCAAATGTCTTTCCCATCGTCCTCTAATACATTCTCATGTTCTTGACTGCTAGCATTCGCCTCATCTCCTAATTTGATCTCGACGAATCCTTCTAGCATTCCTTCGACCTTCTCTTTCATTTTCATGATGCCCTCAGTCTCCGCTCTGGATTTGTCTAATTGGTCCTGCATCATTGCAATCAATGATTCTCGTGCTTGGAATGGTCGATATTCGTTCAGCAAATGATGGAAATTGGCGAATATAGTATGCAAATCCCCTATCTTTTCGTGGCTCTATCAATATCTCAATTAGCATGGTTTTTGACGAGAGAGAGAGACAGCTTCGCATACCTGTTCTGGATGAATACTCATTGTACCAACCAATTCTAAAAAGTTCAATAGTAATGACTTTGCGAATCGTTTGAGAATCAGTTTGCGATCCTCATGCTTTCCGGTTCCTGTTGGTGTGGTAGGTGGTGTATATATTTGCTCAATGCCCTCTTCAAGAGGAGGAAGTTCATTTTTAATCTGCCATGAAACATTAGTGCTTCGCGTCCTCAATTTGACAGATCAGTGTTCAGTAGCGTTCAACATACTTGACGGATTTGTCCAAATGTTCTGTAAACTCCAGTCGCGGGTGGTTCTGGGGGTTGCAGAAATCGCAATTCGGCGGGAACATCAAGAATACGCGGAGGAAGCTTGTAAGATAAATTGTCGGCGACCTTGTAGTTTGGAAAGTTCTCTGCGCGTAGCTTCTCTATCCGTTCAAGATTATCGGCAGTAAATTGCTTCCAAAATAATGGTGGACCGGGGGAAACCTGTGCTATCAAGTTTGGCTGCTGCTGCTGCTGTTGTTCCGCCATGATTAATTTTGGTAGGGGTTATCTTTCCATGGAATTGAGATAATTGGCTAGACCAGTGATAAGTTGAGCTCTTCCAATGCTGTGGAGTTGTCGAAAGTTGAATGCTTTTGTTTTAAAAACAATGGTAGATGGACTTGGTAGACAATCATTGATTAGATAGTAGCTAACAACCGAAGATCTCCCGGTGTCAGACAAGGCTGAGGAAAGTGGGTCGCGAGCCTTTCATGGTACGTCTTCTTACGAACTGTTGCCCAGTCCATAACTCGAAACAAACATTCTGGCACAATCATTCACTTTTTTTTTGATATATACTCCTTCAATGAGAAGAACCTGACTTTTACCGCTGCGCTGTGTCGCAAGAATGTCTCGAATCGGACGGAATTATGGAGGATTGACCTCGAAACCAGGTTGGATTGGTGCAGTAGCACGTTTCTGGGAGGTAAGGCCATTCAAACACATTATTTTATTTGTGTTTTCACCCTACTAACACTTCTATTCTAGAAAAGCTATGCGCCAGATTATGTTGGCTTTGTATTGCTGTTGACGGCATACATTTTGGTAATTCCCCTGGTCCATTTTCCCCTCGTTATATACATACAAGTTCTAATCAACCCCCTTTATTCAGATCGAATTTCTTCAAGAGCCATTCCACCGCATGTTTTTTATAAACAACATAAATATTCAATACCCACATGCTTTGGTGGAGAGAGTACCTGTTGGATGGAATTTGATATATGCAGGAGTTATTCCATGCATGACCTTGGCCGTTTGGCTTGGAATTTCGAGAGCGAACCTCCACAAATGCCATGTCACTATGTTGGGATTCTTTATAGGACTGGTTCTCACATCATTCATTACTGATGTTATCAAAAATGCTGTTGGAAGACCTCGACCCGATCTTATCTCTCGCTGCAAGCCTACGCCCGAAACACCAGAAAATAAGTTGGTAACCATTCATGTATGCTCGGAAAAAGATTACCATACATTACATGATGGATGGAGAAGTTTTCCCTCCGGGCACTCTTCCTTTGCATTTGCTGGACTTGGATATCTCGCATTTTTCTTCGCTGGACAAACACATGTGTTTAGACCTAGAACTGATCTTGGGAGAGTACTCTTAGCCCTCGCTCCATTGCTTGGAGCCGCCATGATTGCGATTAGTCGATGTGAAGATTACCGGTAAGTTGCGCTGTCATTAATTCTCGACGACAAGTACTGGTACTAACGCTATTATAGTCATGATGTGTATGATGTAACATGTGGATCTATTCTTGGCATTTCTCTAGCATATTTTTCATATAGAAGGTATTTTCCAAGGCTGCATTCCTCCAAATGTCATGAGCCTTACCCGTCACGAGAAACTGCATTCAACCAAGGGTTTGGAAAGATCAAGAACGACGAAGAGACAGAAGTAGGCAGGGCTAGAGAGTTCGATGTATCTGACAACGATAGTGATTCGTCCTAATTTTTTTTTAGTTTTTTTTAAAAAAAAAGAATGGCAGTATGAGCCCATTGTATAGGTCAGGCCTCGTTTCCATGTTATTGAGTCTCTCAGATACTTTAAATTCACTCAAAATTTACCGCATTTGGGAAAAATGACTTGCTTTACCTCTCTTTGTTTTTGGAAAATTTCTCCGAGAAACCTCGTGGAAACCTTTGTGACCATTATGACGGTAATTGTCCTTTGTTTCATATATCTTAACTTCACGGAAAATCACTCATTATTCTACTATATCTGTTCAATTTCTATTTCACGTTACTCTTACTATTTTGTCTTTGATACATCATTTCTTCCGAGACCGAGACCTCGGGGAAAGGATCAATTCTTCTACTTTGTCTTGATTATATAAAAATCGAGTGCTGGGGATTTTGGTTTCTGTTGTGCTAGTATTCTCTATACGCCTGGCTCTGAGCTTGGAACAACATGGCCGACGCACTTCCTCCCATCAGGTATGCTCGGCTGGTACAGCTAGTTGAACTGTTAAAATTTGGGCGAATTAAGGTTAAAATTGCTTCTCAGTGGGCGCAAAAGCATTCTTTGTTGCTATTAGCTTTTGTAGCATCCACAGTATATCGAACATGGCTTACTACGCCACTGAATGGCTTGTTGCGGTGGGTAGGCGGAATTTATTATTATTATCAAGCCTATTGGCTGGTGAACATTTACACGTTCAAAGATGTACAAAAATGTAGCTCAATTTTGCAAAACGTAAAAGGTTGGGAACCGGGGTATGATTTTTGGGAGATGCGTAATGATCAATGGTGGCTTTATATGTCCTGCCTAGGAAATGACGCTGGCTGGTCGATGAGATTGTGGGATAATGTCGTGAGCAGCCCCAATACCGACTTACCCGTTGACCCTAACAGTCAAAGGACGCGATTTACGAATCAATCAATAGACTGTCTGATATTCTCATGCCGGATTGGCGTACGGATCAACGGGTTTTAGCATACACAGTTGTTAGTAGATGATCACTTTCCCGAAAGCCATATGATAATTGTCTAACAGAGTGTCTGCAGCCGATAAATGCAATCCTTGTGGGTTTGTATGGACTAATTGTATGTGATAATATTCATCCTTCCCTCTTCTTACTAAAACTCACAATGTTGTAAAGGTTAGAGAAGGTTTGTCTGAGTGGATGTGGTATCCAACGGTTCTTGCCACAAACGCATTCATAAACCACCTGATTTACGGCGCCCTCCTTATATATCTTGGCCACATTGTACCCGGTCTTGTCCCATTGGCTGTCTGGCATGGGTTCCAGTTTGGTGTCCCGGCTTTCTTGATATTCTATAGACTAGAATGGATACCTTTGCGTGTTGCATTAATGATCCTCGCCCGTCAGAGAACTTTGGCCGCTGCTGGACGTGATTTGGAAGACGTTCAGGATCAGCAAGATGAAGAAGAAGTAGCTCTTATGATGTGGTGGAGAGGAGGATTTTTCCGTCGTGCTCGTCTCGAAATTGCTAAAATGATTGCTCGATGTTCGAATATATTAAATCTACTTCTGGATGCTTGTCGATCTCTCTGGGCCTTTTGCAAAACTCTATGGGGTTCGGGGAAGCGAGTCGCAGATCTTGAACAGCGATTAAGTAACGCTATAGAGGGCCGAAATGGTTGGAGGAGAAGGTTTCTGCAAATGTTGAGGTTGCAAAATGAATGCATAGAACCTCATCGCCATTTTGAAGTTCAAGCCGAGAGACAGAGGGCATACGATGAACTGTTGGCAAAATTCAACGCATTACGTCAAGCTTCGAGTGCCTTGATATTAGCGGGGGGACCAGCTAGAGCGACAGAAAAGTTGATTGGGGTGGCTGTTCACACAAGGGATTTGCACCGCAAACAGATCCAAACTCTTGTTTCTTCGTTCATAGAAGCTGGTGCTGAGATGGCCATACTCAAAGATAAAGTCAAAACGTTAGAAGAGGATCTCAAAACCGTCAACAATGGTAGGGCAACAATGTTATGGCGAGAGACGGCGCAAGAAAATATGGAATTGAGGAGACAGGCACAGGAAGAGATTTTGGAACGAGATGTGACAATTAAACGTTTGAGGGACAATCTAGATGAAAGTGCTGTTACATCACTTAGTTTGGACTCTAGAGGACAACAAATATTGCGAAAACTGCAAGAGAGGTTGATCAGTGCAGAGACGAAACTCGCCCATTCCGAAATGATAGTTGAGAAATCCAAATTTGATAAAGTCAAACACGAAGAAGAGATAGAACAAATCAAAAAGGATGCATTATACGGAGAGTCTGAGCGGTTGGGAGAGTTATACACGGATGCAGCCATCCAGGCTATTGAGCTGACAGAAGAGCTCAAGAGGTTTGAATTTTCTACAGATCCGGAACATGATATCGAGGCTGTTCAACGTCACTGTAATCAAGAAAAAGAGAAGTTACAACGCGAGATTGCGACTAAGAACGTGCAAATATCTACATTTAAGGCGCAAATTGACCATGCGATGGGCTCTATGAACTGGGCTGATGATAAGTTTCGGCCTCCGGACAAGTATTTTGGATTTATCCCTGGTGCAAAAGGGGAGATCCGACGCTTGTCAGCCGCACTTGAGAAGGTTCATCTCCAAAATATAGTACCTCAAGAACCTGAAATGATAGATTCAATGCGTTACTTGGAGAATTTGACTACCGAAAAGAATCTTTTACTAGATGAGAGGCAAAGTCTTAGAGTGATTGTAGCCGAGCTCTCGCAAAATAAAACTCAAAGTGAAACGGAACTGGCGAGATTAAGAGATAGAGTGGCTCGGAGGAATACACAAGTAACAAATTTGAAGACACGAAATACAGAGCTGCAGCTCGAACTTAGAGAAGCACAAGCGGCAGTATCACCAGTAGGAGAAGCGCTGGATATGGCTGGAATAGCGGCTCCCGTTGTGGCAGTCTATGCAAGAAACCTTGTAGCCTTGAGGAGAGAAATTCGAAACAGGGGTAAAGAGATACCAGACCTCCCAGATATTCCGGGAGTTAATGGCATTCCACGTGTAGAAGGAGAGCCTATAGAAATCTCTGAATTAAGGATTTTCAACGAGTTAAAAGGCATATTTCACAATCTAACAAGGTTGGTAAGAGAGAGTGATCCTCCATGGCTAGGAGCGACAGATGACTGGGTGGATGATAATACAGACATTCCGGAGAATTTGAATGCGCGTAGGCTTAGTCGGATATTAAATTTGAAAGACCTTTGGGATTATATCGGAACATTACACTACGATACCATTCTTTTCGTCCGCGAAATCTGCCATAACTTTGGCGTAGAGCCCGGTGTTGAATTACCGGAGAGACCCCAGTCTCCATCTCCTCTACCTTCCCCAACTCCATCTCCGCCGCCTCCCCGTTCTAGGGACGGGGATCTATTTCCAGCACTATTCACACAATATGAGGTATTTGATATTGAAAGATGGAATGTATTTCCACATGATCAAGAAAATATCACTCCTGCTTTTAGTGTCACGGTAGCGTTGCAACGATCTATCCAGGAACAATTACCGGATCATGACGCAGGCGATATTGAGCCCATTGAAATCGAGCGTCACTTAGTAAGTACACTAGGTAGAGATATAAACTTCCTGATCGACCCAATTCATGAACGCGATGTGGCTGAAGCTCTATACAAAATCAATCATTCATTTGTTTTGAAGACTGTTACACAATTTCCTCGAAGAAATGGTGGCTTCAGATATCTGTCTCGAGAAATTCTGTATCCGGATACCTTGGAAGTGACTGTACCAAGAACAGTCGTTGTATTGTATTTATCAGGTAATATTTGGCAGGGTATGAGCTTAAAGCCAACTGAGTCCGATCATGAGTCTGACAGCGGATCTGATGTTCAAGCCCCTCCACCAGAGCCACGCTTACCTGCGGTGGTAGAATTCGATTTAACAGATTGGAAATTAAATTATGTGGTCAGCAGGTGGACAATTCCCGGACAGGCTGTTCTACGTGAAGGTCTAACTTCGATAAGTGCAGTGGCAAATTCCTTGCACTGGCAGTATCCAGGCATTTTTTGGAATAACATAAGGGCAGACGAAGCATATGAGGATCTCTTTCACAGATTTCAGAGAGTTCATCCACACCACGAGGAAGATTATTTTGCGGAGCATATTCAAGTGGTGTTAGATGGCATACTTAGAAATGGAGGTAACAGACCACATTACAGGCTCGCAGCCATTACTCCACACGAGATAGCTGCTGGAGATTTTAGGTTTTTTGTGAGTATTTATGGGGGCGATTCAGAGAGTCCTTTGCTTTATGTAGCTTACCAACCGCGAGTTGGATGGATGGGTATGCGGAGAAGGCGGGTTGGTGATTCTGAGGGTTTCCTTGGGGACTTAGAATGGGGTGTCTCAATCCAGCCGCTACGAGCCGAAGAGCTGTCAACCGGAGAGCTACCAGCTGAGGGGCTACCTGCTGAGGGGCTACCTGCTGGGAGTCTACCAGGCAACCCTATTGTGATTGATGAGCCAATCGAGGCACCACCAATACTACCAGCTGTCATTTTGCCCAGGATTGAGAATTATGGCAGAAATTCCATTAAAGTCCCATTTAACAGAGATGGATGGACTTTTAATGTCGATCTAGAACATCTCAACGAAGGCTTGAGACGCGGTGTTAATAGAACACCCTGGATACATAATTGCGCCCAAAGAGCATTATATTATTCAATCCGCCATCAACATCCCAACTATTTGCGAGGTAATCTCACTCCACAATCAGTATTGCAAGCGTTCGATGATGTTTTCCCCCGACACGAAAATTCTTGGAAAGACGAAGAAGTCGCTAGAATCCTCAGAGGATATCCGACACTGGGGGGATATGAACTTGCGATTGTTAATTGTATGGCTTGTGATGACGGTACTATGATTACTTTATCCTGGTCCCAACCAGAGGGATGCAATCCTGCAAGTGAAAACTTGTTGTTTGTTGGGTCAGTTGTTGATCGACGGATAGGATTTTGTCAGGAAGATGATAGACACCATTGGGTGGGTATGAAATATCGGGATGGCGGAGCAGTACCAAATCCTCGGTTGATAAGACCACAACCAACCATTCCTCCTCCCAAACCTCCAAAATCAAATTTCGTATCTCTACTGAATGCAGCGACAAGCAGTCAAGGGTCAAACAACCCTCCCGTGATTAAGAGTAGCGCATCTACTTGGTCTAATTTCGATACTTCGAAAAGCTTTGTATCTCAGTCTGGTAAGAAATGGGTTCCACCGTCCACTCCACCCACCAATCTTCCTATAACTATGATACCCTCTGTTCAAACTGGACAACAGTTTGATACTGCCGCGCAACAGCAAAATCAGCTAGCACCACCAAACTTACAATCCAATTCATCTTCCTTCAAATTGCAATATTGGCCACCATTTGGTACGGCTGTACAGCAACAGCAACAACCATCGAATTTGAACCACCATACATTGGCTGTTCCTTTTGGCGAACTGTTTGTTCATCCAACCCCGCTACAACAACAGCCGCCACAGCCGCCGCAGCAAGGTCAAAATGCACAGGGACAAGTAGGTCTTACTATGAATATCGGTAGTAGGAACGAACAAATGGAACTAGCGCGTGAACTTCAAGCGGAACAAAGTCGTGGAGGTAAACACTCAAAAGATAAGGAGTCGAAGAGAGTACATGGAATAGACAAGGAAACAGGGATGGGTAGGGGGAAGAAAGGAGGTAGAGGTAGAGGAAGAGGAAGAGGGAGAGGTAGAGGGGAGAATGGGGGGAATAGACAGAAAGAAGATGATAGTGGTGCTGGTAGAGGAGGCGGTGGAAGCTCGGGTGGTGCTGGTAATGATTGGGAAGATGAAATCTGAGATTGAATAAATAGTCATCAGTCATGACCAACCACGTGATCGAGATATTTTGACTCAAGAGCTTCGGATTTGATATGGATATTCACATCAGGAAATCCTACATTTCTGTAGTATCTTAATAATATACTTGAATGATAAAATTATCTCGAAACTATTGAATTAACGTCAATACTAACACGAAGAGTCCTCGCTAACAATTATTACCATGTACTCAATGCATCTCTTCATCACCACAAATCTAAAGCTCATGTTTGTCGAACTATAGTCAGGAATACGCGGTAACCTGGTAGTATACGCAGTTTGGAAACAAATGTATGGTCACAGAGGAGATTTATTTATGCGAGCCTTCCAAATATGAAAGTAGATCACAGGAGGTAGACTCCGCAAGCCATCGTCCCCATCATCCTCCGCAGTTTTACAACGGGATGGGAGAACACGGGTAAAAGGAGAATCCAGTTTCCGGATTGTTCGCTTAAGATTTTAATCCTCTTGGAGCTGAAACTGATGCTATAAATTTCAACAGTGTATAAATGCTTCAAACCCGACACTTAGATAAAATCTGAGATGTTGAGCTGTGGTATTACTTTATGGGAGAGGTAAAGTACAGACAAATTGATGTTCACTGAAAGGAGCGCACATTCATGCACCATAACTAGATGTTCCAAAGTCAAGAAAGTATCATATTAGGTGTAGAAAAAAAGTAATCAAAGAGTATGATTGTACAGACAGCAAACATTAAATTGGTTTAAGTGCGAAATTTTATTCGAAAAACGCTGAGAGATAAAATAACCTCACACTTCCGGCATTTGCTAAGATGTGTTTTTCGGAAACATGCACCAGTAACCACTCGAAGGTTCTCTTAAACCAGAATATGTGATTGGGCTATCCCACAAAATTCCTTTCTAAAACAAGCCCTTTCGAATTAGTAAAGGTACTGATTTGAGTCAGTTTGTTGCTTAAGGTATTAATTCCTGACAAATACGCGGTATTTGTCGAAACCTGACCTCGTCCCCCGAAGCGAATGTATCTAATCTTTCCTTGACTTGGCTGTTTTTCCCTTTCAAAATAAAAGATTTCGTTCTTGTTCGTTTGTCAATTCTATTCATTTCACTACCTCTTCTCTTGTCGTTCTTTTTGACGCTTGAGTTCACTGCATCTCCATAATTTGTGTCGGGTTTCGAAATCGACAAGCTTCCCATTTTGATGAGAAGCAAAATAGTCTTTTCTAGTGAGAGCTTCGTATCCTTGGTTAAGAACCTCGCATTACGCCAGATGCCAGTATTGGGAAGCTTGTCAAGAAGTACCGATTTTAGTTCCAGATCGCAGATGCCATATTTGCTCTTAGAAAGCATTATTTGATGGCTCAGTAGGATTTCGATGAATTGCCGTATTGTTCGAGTTTTTGGGTCGAAAGTCTCTTCATAGAAGATGTCGCGCACATTGGAAGCAAATAATGGGTGTTCTGCCGGGCCCATTGCAACTAATTTATTCCAGCTTCCCGCTATATCACCAGCTAGAATAAGCTCGACAATTGCAGCGCGTTGAATATCATTTATGGCTGAGTTGAGAATAGAGATCGCATATCCTTTTCTTTTTATGTAGCTTTGGTTTATTTTCCATTGCATATCTGAGTCTGTTTCTGCTGGTACCGCTACTATTGTTTCAGTGTCGTTGAGGAATCCTAATGTGTTTGCTGCCGCCATAGCCATTACGACCGAGTTTTCGAAGAAGGGGTAGTTTGTGCCATTGAAAACTTCAACTGGACCCCAATTTGTCCAAACCGTAGTTTCTTTCTCTGGTTGTTCCGAAGCCATCGAAATGGTTGTCTCAAGGTGTTGCGATATCGATGATCAGGTTGTTACTGCTGAGACATTGGAGTCTGCGGCCATGTGTTGATATCGTGAAAGTAGTTGAGGTGTAGAGTTCGAGACTACTGTTACCTCTTAATAAAAGTATAGAAATTATGCGTGAAGTGTATTTATCATCATAAATTCACTATTTTTGAGAGAAAAGCCATGACGAATCACTTGACTTCAATATATTATGCTCATTACCTAAGTACTCATTGATCGCAAAGCTTGAATATATTGGATATCTATCACAAATGTGAAGAATCCGGGGCACGGCAAACACGTCCGGAGGAAATTCCCCATGGGAAGCGTCAACTCAAACCTTGGAATATTCGAATGAGAATCTTGATACCTATTAGCTATAGAGTCACTTCAACTGAAAAAGCAATTCATTCTATGATTGTTACTATACAATGTGTCTATAGACGTAAAATACTCCTTGACCTTGTCCAGAACACCAATTCGTTCATAAAAACAATATACGTGAGCGTATATTGAACCTTCTCACGTGAAATCTTAACTATATTTATCATGCAACCGAGCGACTTGGTGGTACAGGATGCATGAGTTTATCTTTGATATGAGATAGAGCTTCTCTGACGCCTAGATGATGTCCATGATCGGAATGACGACTTTCCTCTTGTGTGTTTCTCTTCCCATAATAGCTAGCTTCAGACTCAGAGTTACGTCGACGGCGGGGATTGGGATTGAATGAATCAGTTGAAGGATGATAAGAGTCCTGTGAGTTAGAATCTTTGTGATAATATGTATCACTAGGTTGCGAAGATACAGATCGACGTCTACCAGATGTAGAACTTGATACAGGTACTGGAACTGGTCCGGCAGTCTGTGGTGGAAGAGGTTGACCGTTTGCCATAGTCGGTACGACTTGAGGATATTGAGGTACAGCCACTACCTGGGGAGCATTTACAGGTGGCATCACGTAACCTCCATGTGGAAGAGCACCGACTGTTGGATAGATTGACGGAGCTGCTGACGATAGCTGAGGCACTGATGATCGTCGCGAATGATCTTGCTGAGAATGTGTAGATGATTCCATATACTCATCTACTCTAGGCTCATGTACCGCTGGATTTGTTGCTTTGTTGGACATCGGGTAATCTTCAAAAGACTCATTTCTTTCACGGGGGCGTCTTTGATCATAATAGTGCTGTTCTCTATGCCATGAACTTCCCCGAGGTGTTAGGCGGGGACGTCTAGGATTTCGGTGATGATACTGCTGTCGTCGATGATGATGATGATGATGATGCGGATGTTCTGAAAGTACACCTATAATCTTAAGGGTAGGTTTTGATTCAAAATCTACTATCTGAATATTCTCACCAGGTTGTACTCTCAGTATCGTCAAGTTGCTTGGTAACCCTCTATCTTGTACAGGCAATTTCCTTTCGGCTTCTTGGATGGTTCTGAAAACTCCAGATGCATGAGCAGCTTTCAATAAGTTAGTGGCATATTACATAGTTGTTTAGTGAGCCGATTCACTTACGAATGATTGGTTGGAACAGTAAATTCTTCTTATGACCTCCATGTAACATTTGTAAGAGACGTAATGATGCTTTTGAGGCAGTCCAATTGCCATGCTTATTACTAACATACATTTGCTGGAGACGATTCAATACTCTGTTATTGTTATTTGTTGGCATAATCTCCCAAAGGAAGAAACTTTGGGAATGGTGGCGAAGATTGACATCTCTGAATCTCACTGTTCTGTTGGTGGAATGTTTTGGATTTATTGTACCCCAGCGTCCAACCCAGGGATCTTTTGAGCCGGATATATAGGCACTAACTTTCTACCGAATTGTTAGCAATTACAACGTGGAATAAAATGGAAAAGCAATCAATTACAGTATTGCCATTTCCTAAGGGACGTATAGGTACGTCCTTCATTTCTCTCGTTGTTCTCGTTCGGAAAACAATATACAATGTGTTTGGTTTCAAAACCCGTAGTGAAGTCATAGTGTTGGTTGAGTGAATTGATTGTCCAATTCTGACCCTTTCAAAGGTTATTAACGAGGTATGATTGCACTATATTGAGAATAAAAGCTATTAGAGATGGGAATCTTCTCCATTATAATTGATTGACCGAAGAAATGACGCCATGATTGAGGACAGGGTTGGTAGGGTATAATCTGGTGTATCCATGTATTCAAACTGGATTTACTAGCAGCCTGAGTGACGTATAAAGGACAGATGGTCTAGGAAAGGGTCTCACAGCCTGTGAACGATCAAATTTACAAGCGCTTACCGTCAATTCCAACAAGCAGACTGAAGGTGATTTAGCAATCATCGCTGCGACCAGAATCTAGACTGTAGATAAGCGAGCGATTGTAAGAGGTCGGCAGGAACCACACCTTTGGTTTGAGATTGCCATGCCAGGGATGAAATTGAGTTGCCGTGCTTGCTGAATTGACATGTGGAATCTGAAGGCTTGTAAAAAACTCTAATTTGTACATTCGTTCACTATTATACTCGAGTATAATGTAGCCTTAGTTTGACTGTATGTAGTTCGCGAAAAAGCATGTATCAATTAGGATACTTGGTTGTTTGTGAGCGACACCAATTTACTTGCATTGATTACATAGTGAGTGATTGGGGTGATATATCTCTTTAGTAATCTACTCTAACTCATAATAAGAGATGGGGACGAAAGCAGATGATACATTGAGCAGAATTTTTGTCCTGATTTCCAGCTACTCCTCCCATGATACTGACTCAAAACGTGATCCGAAAAAGGCAAAAATGAATGAGAAGATGGATGTCTAGAATGAAAGGTCGTAACGAGAGAAGCTTGAGAACAATTGACTATTCATGCTTCCTTGATGGTTTCGGGGTTGAGAGGTACACCATTCTTCATAAACTTCTGGAAGCCAAGGTTTATCGCACGCAAAGAGTACTACTCTGCATTTGCACCAGCCTTTGCTAAAATATCTCCAGAGCGACGATGATACTAGGTATATATTGTCGACATTACGTCAAATTATGAATCTTTCCGTTTGTATCCCTTCTCGAAAGTGGGATGGAAAATCTGATATGCACGATAAATAAACATGGTGATGTTACACTGCATATGCGGGGATGCCAGCCACAAACTTCGCCTCAACGACTTTTCCAGCTTTGAACTGAGGCAGTGCATCATACAGACATTCTTACAATCAATTGTAATCAAAGATTTGGGTTACTAAAAATCTTTCCTCATTGAATATTCGAAACATTTCATTTCCAAATCGTGGAATTCTGAAGCGGGAAAGGGGATACACAAGCACAATTGAATTGGCGACAGCTAGGGCTCGATTCACAATGGCGGGCGCGGTAGATGATGGATGGACAATGGTGATCGGACAACCTGCCAGTGAAATTCGCGAGGAAAAGCAAATCGAAGAATGGGAGCGCTCGAAAGGAGGATGGTCTGGATTTGGTAAACATCCTCAGAATTGGACAGACCATAAGAAATTACACCTATCAACAGAAAAAGAATTAGGCTCTGGAAGCTATGGGCTTGTGCAGCGCGTTACATATGGTACCGTTACCATGGCCCGCAAACAGTGAGCATTGTCTCCAATACCCCGGTTCTATGACTTCGTAAGGCTGATTTGTATATCTCAGCGTGATACCTCGTGGTGGAATGACGGTCGAAAAGCTCCGAGAGGAAGCTAATGCCATGGAGGAATTGGCGCATAAACATATTTTGAAGCTGGTCGGCACATATACGTACAAGCGCAAAAATCTATATCTCCTTCTTTACCCGGCGGCAACATGCGATCTGAGCACTTTTCTCGATGATATAGATGGGATTCGTTCCGATACGTGTGCGGATAGGGATGATGCGATGAAACGGCTTTTTGCCCTCGGACTCAAGGATATTGGAAAAATTGACGATTTGTGCATGTTGAGACGACCGATTCTCCCTTCGGATCATCCAACGCATATAAAAAGGACGGAAACAGCACTGGGATTCTTACAACAACTTATGGGATGTGTTACAGAGGCATTATTGTTTGTTCATGAAAAAGGTATTCGGCATCGGGATTTAAAACCCAAGAACATTTTACTAAGTCCCGGCCGGGTATATCTCGCCGATTTCGGTATTGCGAGAGATGTCAAAGATTCGGACAACAGCATAACCTGTGGGAGATATGGTACCGCGTCTTGGATAGCTCCGGAGGTTTATGATGGGGAATATCATCATATGTCAAGTGCAGATGTCTTTTCCCTGGGTTGTATATTCCTCAATATTGCGACAGTATTATATGGAGATTCAATTGAATTAGCGACATTTGACGAAGTAATGAAGGAGAAGGAATGGCCAATGAAGTATAAGATGTTATCGAAACATCTGAATAAATTAAAGGACAAAGCAATTAGAGCAGCCTTAGCTGATGAAGAAGAGCCTAATTTCGACGCCAAGAATATACTCGGCCTGGTGGAGAAAATGTTGTTGTATGAACCGGAACAACGACCTTCAGTAAAAGAAGTTAACGAAAGATTATGTGAACTTGGTGGCTTGGATCAAATCTATCATCTATCTTGTTGTCACAAAAAGAACGATGTAATGTCTCGATCAATAAGTGAGTTCTTTTTATGCATGCCCCAGTCAAAACCCACTAATCATATAACCAGATACAAAAATGAGAACCATTTCCGAAAGCAGTCTATCATCGAAAAGCAGAATCTCTGAATTAGAGACCGAAAATATCACTCTTCGAGAACGTCTCGCAACTCTCCAAAACAAAGACCAAACTTACGAATTACGAATCGAACACGAACGCAACCACGCAAAGAAACAAAACGACGTCCTCAAAGAACGCTATGAAAAACAATTAAAAGCACAAACTGAAGCCTTGATGCGCGCAGAAGAGCGCATCAAAGCCCTCGAATCAAATAACCCCCATAAACGCCGACCATCACACACCCGAGGCCGCGGTCGCAATACCCCCTACGGGACACCTCATCCAACCAACACTCTCAATCTCAACAATCTCGCCGTCCACACCAACTCCAGCATTTCCATGCTACCTCCATCTCCATCTCCATCCCCATCCTCCAATTCAAACTCCAACCCCAACCCCAACCCCCCACCCCGCACCCCAGAAAATTACTTCCCCCTCCCACCCCGAAACCCCAATTTCACCAACCTCAAA
>PQXL01000217.1:49965-62600 GCA_004916875.1 Botrytis galanthina
TTTCACCAACCTCAAAGACCCCTCCTTCTCTCTCACCCTGCACCGCCGTCACTCCGGTATCCCCATCCCCACCCGCTCCCCAACCCCCATCACCACACCACACAGATCACACTTCCCACCCCCCACTAGCAATACCGGTAGTAGTCCCGGAAGCGGAAATTCCACACTAGTCAGTAGCACCCATTCCGTCTTTTCCATCAAGAGTAAAATGACGGATACGGATGGGAGTATTACGCCCGTGGAAAGTCCAGGGGAAACGATGAGTTTTCCTGACAGTCCGGTTTGTGGGGGAAGAGGAAAAATGGGAGATGGGGAGAAAAAAGAGGGGATGAGTGGTGTGTTAGGAGATCATAGGAGGATGAAAATCGGAATTGATGGGAGGGAGAAAGAGAAGCAGAAGGAAAAGGAAAAAGAAAGAACGATTAAACCTACATGGGCACGAATGGTGAGGGGGAAGACTTGAGAAATAGATATACCACATATATATACAGATATGAATGAATGAATAAAGAAAGACATTAAACAAAACTTTATAAAACTCCATGATATATAATCTCTTTCGATATTGTAGAGTCTGTGAGGGAATCATCGTTCTGAGAGTTTTGCAAAAGCCTTTTGCAAGTCGTCAAAGTTGCATGGGTTTTATACCTGCCCACCTAGGTACTAGACCCGATTACACCTATGATGATATAGCAACAAATGATTACAGTCACATAAACACAAACACAACGTCTTCCCGAAGAAAACCTCATTCAGGAATTGATTGCGACCGCCAGCGATCACATCATTTCATTGAACAACTTTTATATACATACATGAATAAATACAGAAACCCTTACCCTCACCCTCCACCCTAACCTTCCGTACTTCGCACCCTTCATTTCGCATAATAGCCAGCAATAACATTAATCCATCTTCTTCTTCTCCTTTCCTTCCGTCCTTAGCAATCTTAAAGCAATTTCCATACACCTCTCAAATCTCACCTTCAACTTTTCCACACCTGAATATAATTACATATCACCTCTCCTCTCTACTTCGTACTACTCTTCTTCTTTCCCTTCTTCTTACTCTTCTTTTTACTATGTCCCCTCGAACTACCAACACCACTTCCACTATCCGCTCCCGTGTTATCCGTCTGGCTGGATCTCTGACTCTTCCTCTCTCCATCAGCCAGTTTATCCGTGCTTCCTGCATTACTCAAAAATTGCATGAACTTATTTTCTCCTCCATTACCACTCTTGCTTCCACTACCAGTACTACTTGAGTGTAGTACTCTACCATCTTTATGGTTTTCTTCCTCACTACTTGCGTTTGTCTCCAAGACCATCTTTCTAATACCACCAGCTTCTACCAAGTTTTCTGTGATACTTCCACTTCTAGCTGTACTTCTCTTCTTGGAAGGTTTGGTTGGAGGACTTGTACCGCTCTTTTGAGATGGTAAGGATCCGATGGTATCTGTGCTCTTATTTTTGTTGAAAAAGTTAGAAATCGAAAGGTTGTTGCCAGGCGATTGTGGTTGCCCTGCTGGACTGAGTGGGCCATCATATTGGGGTGGTTTGGTCGAGTCCTCCTCGGCATGTTTATTAGAAGGAATGCGGTTGCTTAAAGTGCCATAACCTTGTTGCAAAGCTTGAACTCCATCTTTGGCGTCTTGTCCAGCTGATCTGAGTAACCCTTCGCCTTCACCACCGTGAGGTCCTGGAGAGTCATGGTATGGCTCAAAATCAGGCTCCTCGACAATAGATCCACGATGAGGAATCGAGTCCGTTCTAGAATCGGTCCTATTACCAGCAAGAACATTTCCAGGCTTGATTTTGACAGACTGATACTTTGTCATCTTTGGTCGACTAGCAAGATTGGATGGGCCCAGATGTTTCAAGTGTTCACGCATATCATTCATATTAGCTCTGACAGCAACGACATTTCTGTCGTTGTCACCTGTTGAAACTCTACGCATGAAAGTTGTCTTTGGGCTAGTACCGAAATGATTGGCAGGGCTGACGCTTCTAACCTCGGTTTGATTGCGTCTTCTACCGCCAGCCTGCAAGTTACTTGGACGATCTTCCGAGAGATCGATCAGACTATCCTCGGCAGCTTTGAGAGAACCATTGGCCGGTTGTTCAACGACTTGATTTGGCTTAATTCTTGAAGATTTGGGAGCTGGAGCCATTCGTCTGATGGCTTTGTGAACATCAATATAAACATCAGACTCATCGATAATTTCCCTATCGTTTGTTAGATCAGTGCAAGTAAAGAACGACAATTCACACTTACTCTCCAATGAGCTCTTCAATGACATCTTCTAATGTAACCACACCAGTAGCACCAAAGTTCTCGCCAGGATATTCCGAAACAAGTACCATGTGAGATTTTCCTTCTTGGAAAAAATTCACAATGTCCAAGCAACTAGTCTCAGGTCGAGTCTCCGGTAAGGTAGCCAAGGCGAAATCACTGACACGTTTACAGTCTTCCGGATCGTACGTAATAAGAATCTTGACCAGAAGCATACCGACAAAGTTCTTTTCATTTCCAGGTTCGTAAATAGGAATGCGAGAATAACCAGCACTCAAAATGACGTTCATAGTGTCCTCATCAAGTATCGTGTCGGCACTCATAGTGAAGACATCATCCATTGGTGTCATGATATCTCCGACTGCTTTTTCTTTCAGGTCCAACACTGCACTGATGATTGTAACTTCATCTTGGTTCAATCGATCGCTAGGACTTGTTCCTAAAGTTTTGTGTAGAGTCACAAGTGTCTTTAGACCAGATTTCTTGTATACGGTTCCATGATCCTCTCCGAGGAGTTTATCGAGAAGTTTCGCAGTTGGCCATGCAACAGGTGCTAATAGCCACATAAGTCCTAGCACAGGTGGTGCCATAAATGCTCCGATGGATAGACCATATCGCACACAAATCGATTGAGGAATGACTTCTCCGAAGATAACTAAAGCAAATCAACACACACTCCATCAATGCGACAACTGCACAACATACCAATTAGAACTGTGCTACCGAGAACCGCAGGCCATCCTCCACCGAGCGATCGATCGAGTACAATAGGAAGCGTTTCGTTGACGATAACGTTGCTGAGTAGTAATGTCACAAGAACCCAATGTTTACCCTTTTGTAATAATCCATATACCCTTTGTGCATGTCTCTGTTCTTTTCCTTCTCCTGAAGTCGCGATAACTTGTAAATACACGCCATCTTGTCCCATCAATCTGGATGAAAATTTCTATTAGTATTGAAACTTTGTGGACTTCCATTGAACACTCACGCAATCGTCAATCCCGCGAAAGCACCTCCAAGTAGAACCAGGACAGCCGCGACTGATAGATATAACCATAAACTTGCATCTTCGGCATCTTTTGGCGCATCCTCTTCACTGGCAATTCCGAGGAAAGCTGTAATAGGCGCTGCCGATACTGAAGTGATTTGGCAGATACTCAAGAACAGAATCTTCGCAAGGCCCAGAATGGCAGGTCTTGTAGAAGTGTAACCATTGCTGGTGAAGCTTGAGCGAGTACTTCCGACAATCGATTTCGAGGTCATCTCAACTCTATCTATAATTTGTGATGTATTCTCCAATGATCACTGTCCACGACAGTAATTCAATTGGGTCCAGCTCCCTGTATTTTCCTCCGTAGTGTGGTTAAAAGAGGTGGAGCTTTTTTTCGAGATTCTTTCGGGCTCTCGTTACTTATTCAAGACTGAGGACTGGGATGATCCGAAGGTTCCCGGCCGTTGATGTGGATACTACCTAGTACCTGGGCAAGTAATGAGTGATAAAAGTGGCAGGTTGGTGTAATTATCACGACATCAATGTGGCAGGGCAGGAGGTTTGGGAATTGAAACAGAATGTCGAATTGAAATTAAGAACGCAGCAGTTTAGTATCGACAAGATTCATAACGTTATTCGTAGAGGATTCCTATATTAATGTACTGAAGTGTGGTTGCGGTTGTGGTTGTGGTTGGTGTTGCGTGAAGTTCAATCAATCATTCAGTCAGTCTGGACAAACAAAACAAAGAAAAGAAAGTTAATGATACCTACCTTGATAAATGTCCTAATTAGGGTTAGAGCACCAGGGGGCTATCTCTTCCGACCAATCAAAGGAGCTATTGACACATATGACGATGGTAAAGGTCCACTTAAATCCGATGTTCCTTGGTATCACTCTTCACTACAATTCACTAAAATCACGCTTCACTACGCATACGGAGGAGGTATATGATACCGGACGGGCTACCTAGGTATTCTTAGAAGAAAAACAGACTGCAATTACTTATATTAAACTCTTCAATAATTCAATTTTACTATTTCAATCCAGAAAATTAAAAGTTCAAATAGGATTATAAGTAAATAATATTTAAGAGTTTATTAAATACTACTAATTCTTAAAAATTGATTAATAGTTGTTTTATTATGGAATTTATCAAGGTGATCAATTTTGGTCTCTTTTTTCTCCCATGTACGACTGTACTCTACCCCGTATTTCGCATACAATTTCTCCTTTTTCCATTTCTGACTTCTGCTTTTTTGATGTTTCACTAGAAGCACACTACGCTATTCCATCAATTATATCATCACTACGATACCAAGCAGCCAGTCAATGCTTACGTCATTAGTGTGTATATCCTCGACGTCCATATGGTCGAAATCTTCATCCAAGTCAAATCTTACATTCATCTGCGTAGGTAGTACCTCCCGGATATGATCTTTCATTCGTTGCAAGGCTTTTATATCACATCACTGATCAAATATGTATTTGGATCTGACTGCATATTATCTCTTGTTGTCCGTCATGAGTACATACCTGCTGCCTTCAAAAGTTTGACATGGAGTCAAAAATCGATCAACCTGCATATCATCAATCCTCAACTGTTTCTCGGAATCCTCTTGGACTGAGTTGATTATCGAAAGGGACTTATTTCTCTATCTTGCACCAGGATGAAGACTAGGATGATAACTTGAGATAATGCGCATACCGAAGATATGAAGAGAATATGAGCATATATTTTCGTCTTGGCAGAAGTTCAATCTTCCTTCTGAGATAAAGAGATGGCAATACTAAGAGCTGAGGTTATTCCCGCGAGATCTTTATGCTGTATGAAATACGATGTATCAGGTTGTACAAAATCTCATCGGCCACAAAGATTCTTTGAAATCATAGCGACCTCGGGCTACACTAAAATTAGAGCATATGAAGTTTCATGGCACATGGATTTTGGCACTTTGCTCACGATTCATATGGAAAGTGGTTCTATATAATCTACCTATAGCTTTGAATTGATCAAATATTTCTTCCGGATTAAAGGAGAGAATTAATAACTTTCAAAATATCTAATATAATATATCGAGAGATTTTCATGAATCAATTTTTATAGTATCCTGTCAATCTGTATACCCACTGGTGAGCAAATCCTTTTATTCGAAAAATATGAGTATAATAATTTCACTTTGATTTTCTTCCTCGCATCCCTTTTGAGACTTTACTTCTCTCACGTTATCGGAAAGCTCTGCGTTTCGGAACAAAATCACTACAATATCATAACATAATTCCTCGCCGAAGTTTCGGAGAATTTGATCATGCAGGACTATTTACGGCGAGAATAGACTCGGTCATCCTGATCTTGGGACACAGAAACCCGTATTATATTCACGTTTTTAGCTTTCTCTCTCACTTCAAAGACTTTCTCTCAGGCGATGTCCCTTGGAGATATACAAGCATTTGATAGCATTGGGAATAAGCACGTTGTTGATGGCACCCGGTAAAATTTAACCGTCGAGAGCCTCATTGTACGGTTTCTGTCCAATCGATCAGAATATGGTCACGACATTAGCGTCCGCGCAACACTTTGTGTTCAATACGGGATGTCACATATGTTCACGTTATCAATCATGCATTGTGTGACTGAGATAGCGATATCATTAAACCCCCAATGGTTAAAGTTTTAGTCGGTAATAGTCTAATATTAACGCACAATTGATCACAAGTTTGATGGCTTTCTTCTCATACGCAAGTCAAGTATATCTCGTATTTCATTCTTTCCGACAGGACTCGATTATTATATCCGTTGCAATTAGTTTGTGCTAATCGAAAGATGCTTCTCGCGTACTCCTAACGCCACCATTGCTCCTAACCCGCAGATATACAACATATCCCACCACCAATCAATTGGCGAAAGCATGTTTGACCACTTTCTTACCCCGCCTGTCTTAGCTCTCAGACTTCAGCTGCCATGATCTATAGTTATAGAAAGATATCGAAATCGTGCTGACCAAGATTACTTTGAGCCAATGTTCGTCTTGTTGAGCACACTCACTTTGGCAGTGTCTCTAGCCACTATTTCAGCCAAGATTTCGGCATGCGATGTCTGATCATCACTCAAAGTCAGTAATCGTCTCAATCCTTGCTCTCGTCGCATCATAAACTGGGCACTTCGGGGATTGATGTGCTTTGAGTTCTGGCCCCTTGACATCGAATCGCCATGTTTATATCCGGCATTTGACTCGTTGCAGAATTGAGATCGATAATTTCTTCGTCGCCTAAATAATGTCATAGGGGCCTTTTCCATGGTGCCTCGTCCTTCAAAAACCTCTTCGGGTGCCTCTTTGATTGTGGGACTATCTACTAGGTTGCTGGTCGACGTGCTGTGCTTGTTCTTAGCAGCTCCGTTCAATGAAATACGTTGCTTGTATGTATCATTTGACTTCGTGATATCACCAAGGCTGAATTTATAAACAGAGGTTGTAGCCGACTCGACGCTTTGGGATTGGTCATTTGAAGGAGCCATTGCTTCGATATCAAAGTTGGAAATGTTAATTACTTGATTTGTCGTTGATTAATTGAGATAGATCAGGATATCAAGTGTGGAAATATCTTGTGGATGAAGAAGTGTTTATGCGAGAGAAAATGTTGTGCTATTGACTTTCTGAGAAGAAGCTTTATACATATCAACAGTGATTGGCTGGACCGTATGAACGTTTAGTCTCATTGCCCGTACCTAAAAGAATACAGCTTTAATGTGTTTTTGAATGGTTCAATTTTGTATCTCGTCAATGAAATGAATAGGGACCGTACTTGATCGTTACTACCGTACTTCATAATCGTTTTGCACGAAGGAAATACTTCCACATATATTTGACAGTAAACACTGTATTCTCACGGAATGGGGCCATCTGCACGAGTGGCCAAAATTCCTAGAATCTTGCTTATGAGAGGTAGATTCTGGAAATCACTCTACGAGGAATCTCGCTTGTCAATGAATGAATGTCTGTCACGCTTGATCAGAACATTGTAGGGAGTAATTAGATAGCTGTGTCTTGTTAATGTTTTACACGGGAATGGCAAATTGTCTAGTTATCTGAGCTCATGATTAGGAAAGATATCTGATAGTGTTGAGAGAGAGTCTAGGTGGTTTGAATCTGGTGAGGTGTTTTGTGGTATTGTTGTATGATGAGGTTCTTGTGGGGGCTGGATTTAACCTTTGTCACGCTTGAGGATGATACAATTTTGACACTACAGCTCAATCTTGCACCACCATCGCCTTTCCATACGTACTCAAATCGAAACTCGTACTTTGATTTCATTAGCGACCATTAAGCTTGAGCTGAACCTTAAGTGGAAATGCAATGGATCTTTGCGCAAAATCATCTCGGCTAGCTGGCCAGGGGCTTTGTTTGAGTTGTTATATTCTTGTCACGCTTCAAGCAAGCAAGAAGCTGTCTCATTTGGCAATAATCAGCTGTTCTCAAGCCTGAAATTCCGAAAGTCTCAGACAAAAAAAAAAGGAAGAACGCTGGCCTGATCACTTTAGAAAATTATCCCCAGAACTCTAACATCCTTGAACTAGACTCTGTCATGGGGCTAGGAATCTAGTCAAGCAGCATGATTGTATCATTAGAAAATACACCAAACAATGCTCCACGCAAAATCAGCTTGTCCCGAAATGTCTCAGTTCTTTCGTTTGTGGTTTTTCCGGCTTTGCTATTTTCCCCAATGCTAAAAATACAGAGAATTCCAGTCAAACGAATCACCAACCTGGTATAAAAGACCAGAAAATTTCAAACTATCCAGCTTTGTGATTGAGTTCATGGGGATCTCCTCGATGCATGACTTTTCAGAGGGAAGTCTCATGATAAGATCGTTGAATTTCATCTAGTTGTTCATCTGATCATTTGACCTTAACAAAGCGATTCGAAATAGGACAATTAAGCAATTGATTATAAGATGAGGTTGCTAAGCCCAACATGAAATCAAGACTAATGTCTGAACATTTAGAAGCTTATCTGCCAAAGCTCATCTATAAAGAGATCGAAAACTCCCCTCCTGGTTGAATTTTGACTGCCGAATTTTTTGAGCGCTGTATCTTGTATCTTGATTCATGTATAAATCTATTTTTAAGGTTATCCTGGTTCTTATTATATTGATAAACTCCTCTCAGTCAGAGCTATCGATTAGTATATAAGAAAGTTTGATTGATCGGAGATATTTTTTATTACAGCTTTTGACAGTCATCGACGATATCACGCTATGAAAAGGGAATGTTGGAGAATACTGGATCATGATTAAGATGCCCAGAACAGCAATTTGATAGCTTGGTTTCATGATTTCAATTAATTCTTGAGTAAATTTAAGAGACATTCGATACCAGCAGAGGTACCTCAGGATATTCAACTGTCCGGATTTCAATCGTAAAATAGAATCAACAATTCAAACCTAATTAAGACTTTTCAAAGGATGCAGGAGTCTAGAGTCTATGCGCCACTGAGGTTCAGAGTATCAAATTCTTTGATAGGGGTGTAGGGAGAAGAGGAGGAGCGGGAAAAGGAAATGTGGGATGAGAGATGAGAGATGGGAACGAACAAGTAGCTGTTTGGTTCGACAACAGTTATATAATAATTCTTAAATCTTATATCTATACCACCTTTCACTATTTCCCAAATCATCAACTCGCCAAATTTCACAAACCATCTAGTACAGCACCCTCGATTCACCTACCACCAGAAATATCTCTATGACCCTCTCATTGGTCTTCTATAGAGCCGATTCAAGATTCAATACGTCATGTACAGCCTAGAAAGCGTTCTCGAAAAGCCTAGTAGAAAATGAAGCTGTATTATCTTGTATTGTGAAGAAGGTCCGAGAACTTCTCGTATGCATAAATAGATTTTCCTACACAGTTCAAATTTGTCTTTGTTACAAACAAAGTCTTGACAGATCTACAGTAATACTTACTTGAACAACTCTTGAGGTATCTCACAAGGAATTGAATTGGATACTCTTCTCGACATTGTTCATATTTACAATCTTTCCGGTAGATCACACATACTCATACAGACTGCCTCGATACTAAATCTGTCGCCCTGCACTCAGTAGTTATCCAAGACCTCAAAATGCCTTCCTCTAATAAAATAAATGGCACGGATCGTCTCTCAATGCTGTTTGGAAACATCATTGTGTCTGATAGCAGTAGTGCACAGAGCATAAACTCAATCTTCGGTGCCATCAGGCGAGACCGTGAAGTAGCAGCAGCAGCAGCCAATCAACCGGTCCCTGGTACAACACCCATAGCCGAAGAAAGCATGAAAGCTGTTGGAATAAAGCAAGATGGGAATTTTGCGATTGGTAGGGACGATGAAAAGATCTCGGCGCAAGCAAAAGGCGACAGGGAGCCTGCTACCAGAACCATGAAGAACGAAACATTCAAGCCTTTTAAAGATGGTGACGCAGGAAAGAAGGAGACTGCTGGACCAGCACCAAGAAAAGCACTTCAGGAGAAGGTGATCACCCAAGGTAAGCATCTAACACCCACTTCATCCACTCCACATACATCTGAAACCCAACTAACAAAACGCAAAGAGTACTTCTCACCTCACCTCTTCGAGATAAAATCCGCCATGGGAGGGAATCAAGTCGGCATGTTTGCTACTTCAGACATCGAAGAAGACACCGAAATCCTCCGCGAAGCACCTCTCATTCGCGGAGGTCCCACCTGGCCTGGACGCGAGGCAGCACACAACATGCTTTCCTCCTCTAGGAAGGAAGCTGTTGATTCTCTTTCCAGCATGTGCTATTGCGGGAAGAAACCCGAGCTTTGTATCGAGACACCTCTGATGAAACGATGGGCCGTCAATTCATTTGAGATAAATCCTCTTCTCCAAGCTGGCGACACAGCGAAAAATAATTATGTTTATGACAAAGCATGTCGAATCAATCATGCTTGCATACCTAATTGTTCTCGTGCTTTCAACTCGGAACATAGTATTTCGATCAGAGCTATGCAGGATGTCAGGAAAGGAGAGGAAATCACCATCAATTATGGAGTTTATGGTCCAGCCTCATTCCGGAAATCCAATATCGCTGAAAGATGGAGATTTACTTGTACATGTAATGCATGTCTCAAGAATGAATTCGTGCCAGAAACAGGGTACGAGGAATACCTGCATAACAAGAGACTTCTATGTTTCGAGTTTCCTCAGCTAATTCCACTTGGCGCCGAGACGGCCGAAGAAACGGCAAATTCTAAAGCGATCATCGAATGGGCTGATATGATCGAAAATGATATCCTCGAAGCAGAAGCATATTGGTATGAGCATACCGATGAGCTAGTCAGCAAAGGGATTAGTCGACTTCGATTCACCCCAGAGTGGACGGATCTCAAGCAGTCGCCGACGCGAAATTTCTTGGTCAACGGACATGAGAAATTTCTCAGAGAGAACAATAAGTACAATCTTTCTGATAAAGTCATAGAATTGTACATATGGCGTGCTACCAAGGCTTTGCGGGCAGAGGTCGATCGATGCCATCCCGTGTTCATGAGAAAATATTCTTGAATGGCACTTGCGGGATCGGGTGGTGAGTGTTAGGTTTTAGGGAAATGAGAAGTGGTGGGTTAGAACTTGGCATAATGTTGTTCAAAGGTTTTGATTCATATTGTAATTATTTCCTTTTTAATATTCAAATTTCAGAAATTTTAGAGATTTTAGAAATTTGAATGATTTGAATGATTTGAATGATTTGAATGATTTGAATGATTTGAATGATTTGAATGATTTGAAAAATACCTAGAAGACAACAACATGAAAGACCAATAAAACATTAGACAATACCATTCTCGCCGAAACTTTCTCCCATCTGGAAACGAATCTCTGATCATATCTATTTTTCCACAATTGCAGACAAATGTAAGTGGAAATTGCGAGGATTCCACTGATTAAGATGGTGAGCAAAATTACCTACCTTCGAACTCTTATATAGCCCAAGAATGCTTCCTCTGGCCCCTAAAATTGCTGGCATGGAAACTATAACTCCGATGGCCAAGTGATCTCTCTAAAATCTGCCTGACTTGAGAATTCACTTGAAGTCCTGAAGATACCGAGGTCTACCCCTCTTTCTTGTAATTGATTGATACATTATCTAGCGATAATCCCGCAGAATGTATGCTCTACACAATATTTAAGAGCTAGAAGATCAGGAGTATGAATCTTAGGGCAATCGAGTTGGAAGAATATGCACCCCAAATAAGCGGCGTGAGGTCGCCTTCCTGATTGACCAAGACTCACAGGTTGATGATCAGTTGTAGTAAAATAAAAGTCGGATGAAGCGACAGTATCAGTACAACTAGATGGTGACGATAACAAGAAAATCCGTGGACCCTACTAGTAACGATAATTGAAGTAGGTGGTGATGATAGTTGTAATAACGATAATAGTTATAGTGGTAATAATAGTTATGATGGTGATAATAGTTATAAAAGTCACTTCAAAGTCTCGGTTAAGCTCCTAAGGGAATTCGAAGATAGTTGAAGGCCCAAAATCCGTAACCAACTATAAAAACCGTGACATTTCCACCCTTTCTCCTCTTCTCAAGATTGCATGCAAATATCTCGATCCAAATTTCGATGAGAGGCAGCAATGATCCAAGAAGCATTCTTTTAGAAGTTTGGTGAGAGAGCTACGGAGTGTAGACATTCATTTGTCCTTATTGAGGTCGCATCGATACTCATTATTACGAGGAATTTGTAGTGAATTGAATGTTGCGTAAACAACAACGACAATAAGACACCGACAACAAAACCTTCACAACCTACAGTACAAACCCAAAGATTAATCAATGATACTATTTGAGGTCTCCAGCTCCTTGGTATGAATTACTCCATACAATTCCCTCACGAAGATTTGGATGTGGAAGCCAGAGATTCGAACAGCCGGATGGGTACTCATTGCTAATGCTTTTAGTTGTTATTGGAGCACGAAATACAGTTCAACGCAGGTCTTATATGATTCTACTCTGCCCGATCCTTCTCTATCTTC
This sequence comes from Botrytis galanthina, assembly GCA_004916875.1. Classification (NCBI taxonomy): domain Eukaryota; kingdom Fungi; phylum Ascomycota; class Leotiomycetes; order Helotiales; family Sclerotiniaceae; genus Botrytis; species Botrytis galanthina. Next base: position 62,285 of record PQXL01000217.1, read on the forward strand.
TAGCTTCTCTTTCTAAGCATTTCCTGAATTCTATTAAATGAATTGGATATATTCATTTATTTACTATTAATATTCTTTAAAATCTTAATTTATAATCCACAACAAACTGAGCGATTTCTATTTGAAAAAATAAATATATAAATTCATATAGTGAATAGATTATACTTACAAAATCATTGCTATTTATTGTCCTTTTTTTTATCACCACCCTTATGACATATTATACGGATATTTTTATTCAAAACGATATTAGATGATAATAATTAGATTTTTTATAATGTCTAATTAATACTTTTATTTTATATAATATTATTAC
>PQXL01000218.1:0-62578 GCA_004916875.1 Botrytis galanthina
ATCCATATCCATATCCATATCCATATCCATATCCATATCCATATCCATATCCATATCCATATCCATATCCATATCCATATCCATATCCATATCCACAACCGCAGCCACAACAAACCCTCACCCCATCCCCTCACCTCAAACCCTCAGATCCGCCTCTCATCCTACTGCCTAGTACCAGGGCTACTCTAGATACCTATTAGAAGAACCCAGCCCCCTTCAACAGAATCAATGCAAACATACCCTCAAAATCCACACGAGACAAAAGAATCAAAGGGAGAAAGAAAGAAAGTAGTCAATACGAATTCGATACTCACTCACGACCAACAATATTGATCCAACACCCTTCCCACTCTTTCTCTCCCCGCCCTTCTCCCAGATCTTCTCTCTCATCTTGTGTTCAAACTCCTCCAAATATCCCACTCAGATAGGTACCTCGTAACCTCCCCACCAGTCTACGCCAGAAACCCAACACAACACATCTCAACACCCAGAACACAGCGTATCAAAACAAGGGAAGTCAAAAATACCACAGAAAAAGCAGACCAAACAAATTCGAAAGGCAAGGTGCACGAAATCAAAATGGTATCATTACTGCTTTAATAAATTTCCCTTCAAGTACCCACGGTACCACCCACATATCCACCAATCCATCCCCCTCCCCCTCCCCCCATTTCATTCCCTCCCATTCCCTTTGCTTTGCTTTATCATCCAATTCCCTCCTCGGAGAAAAAAAAGTAACCCCCCCATCTCAAAAGAAACAATTGTAACTCAATGTAAAAGAAAAGAAATGTACTTGATATCCATTCACTCCCATGCCATCTCAACCTAGTAGATCCTATCCCATCTCAACACATCTCGCACCCCTAATCAAAATCTCCGACTTCATCTGCATAAATACACACTGAATAAGAGAACTAAAAGAAAGTCTTTTTTCACATTTCCTATTTCGTACTTGCCACTTCCCATTCAGAACAAATCAGAGACCCCGCCCGCATGCATGCATGCCATCTTCAACACCACAAATATTCATGATGGGGTTTCGAATCCCATCTCGAAACGAAAGTAAAAATTTATGATTGGCCCTTCCCAACTTCCTCGTGATTGATCTTCAGATTCAGCTTAAGGGGAAACCTGATTTTGATCCATTGATTTCATCGTATCAAGTAAATTATAGAAGCATCATCTTCAAGTTCAGCGAGTAGGCTGTTAATGATCGATCATGAGTAGACTTTTTATCCACTCCTTCCCAAAATTTCATCCAAATCCGCTGCTGACCGGGAAAAATAGTTTTGCGGATGAAATTTTCATCTATCTCTCCCCAACATACCCTTCATCAACCTCTGCCTCATTTCCTCACCCCCATCAAAACCACCTGCACTACCACCCGCCCCATAACTTCCACTTCCCGCTCTATTATTCCTCAATAAATCATTCGCGCCTCCATCAAATGCATTGCCTAATCCGGAGCTCGTACCATAAATGCTATTTGTATTTGCGTGACTTCTCGAACTACCACCGCCTAAACTATTCATATTTGTTTGGCCGTAAGCAGACGCGGTTGTATGGCCCAAAGTAGGAAGATCGAGAGTGGGTAGATCAATGTAAGAAGGATCTGCGTATTGATTATAAGATTGTTGTTGATGAGTGGTTGGGGTAGTACGAGTATAGGATGAGGTTTGATTCAAAGCGGAAGGTTTATAATCAGGCTGAGAATATGATGGAGTTGCAGTAGCAATAGAAGTTGTACGAGGGTTATAAGATGCTTCGGGTTGCGAATAAGTTGGTGAAGGATTAGCTAGGGAAGATGAAGTTCGGTATGACGTATCGGGCTGAGAGAAAGAAGGTGATGATTGAGCTATGGTGTGAGGACTAGCTGTCCGGTAAGAATTTTCGGCGTGTGCAAATTGTGGCGAGGCTTGGGTCATGGTACCAGCTCGGTAGCTGTTACCCATCTGAGGTGATGGCTGATGAGCGCCATATCGTTGGTTTGCTTGCGGATTTGAGGAATACTGTGAGACATAATTTGTACCACTATGATTCGGGAAATAACTATTTGAAGCATTTCTCGGAACATTTTGTGTCATTTTTTGAGTCTGATCATCGCGTGGGTGGCCTTGTTGTGACGTCTGGTGTTGCATTTGAACTTGCTGAGGCTGTTGAGTAGTTTGCTGGGTCATTTGCTGTGGTGTTGATTGTGGAATCGATGCAGATTTTTGATGTTGACGTCCTTGAGGTGTGATTGTTGAAGTTGTAGGAGTAATACTGCGCCCATTCTGTTGTCCGAGATCTTGTTGAAATCGAGCATAATGAGCTTCCAATCCATCAGCAGGTCGAGTTACAGGTGTATTTTGTTGCGTCTGTTGAATACTTTGTACTGAAGTAGCCGGGGAATCTGGAATGGAACTTGGTGGGATAGGAGGTGTAGCATTACTAACAACTGAAGAACCAGGTTTTTTGTTAGTGGAAGGACCATTAGTTCCAGGAACCTTTGGCTTTCGTTGCCGCTTAGGAGGTGGTGGAACAAGAGTTTCAACCATTGGAGGTACGGATTCCCATTGCACAGCGGAGGTATCTTTTTGCACAACGGGGATTTCAGCAGGCGCAGGTAGAGGACTGATGTTCTTAGATGTGTGACTAGTTTGCGATTGCGATCCTGACATGTTTTGAGATGCAGTCATCGGAGCAGTTTTAGGCTTATTGGGACCACGCTTTCGTTTTGTACCGCCAGCTGTGGGAGTACCATTGTTTACGGGTGTTCCTTGGGTCGAATTGAAACCAGTAGGTCCTTCTGCGGGTGTTTGAAATGCTTCGATAACAGCACGTTCCTCGGGGCTATATTGATCCGGTGGAAGAATTGAAGAAGTATGATTATGGTTATTATTTGAGTCTGGGTTCCAATGTTCTGCTGAGTATGTGAGTTGTGGCTGGCCACTCTTGTTGTTTGCGTCTGTCACTGGGACAATTGGTGATTCCTTCGTAGAAACGGGTTTATCGGCTACCATCTTTGCAACTGCTGCGGGTTGATGCTGGACGTTTTGTTCCGATGGCGCTGGATCTGCTATAGTAGTATCGACATTATTCAATCCACTAGTACTCTCACTCCCCGCGGATACTTCCTTTCCCTTGTTTCTTGATCCTTTAGGTCTACCCCTTCTTCGCTTGCTTGTAGATTCGGTATCAGGAGCATGATTCTCGATTTGTCCTTTGAGGGGAGTGGCTGGTCGATCTGACTCTGCCTGAATCGGTCGACTAAAGTTTGGACTAGCCATTGCCGCTGATGGAAGTGGTGCGGCTACTGCTGTTACCGGTATTGGTGGAGCTGCCATCGGGGGCGCAGTATTAACTAAAGCTACGGATTGAGGTAATCCCCAAGTTGGAGCTTGAACTGCAGGACCGAATCCAAAACCGTTTGCGGGACCAGGCGCTTCGGACGTGCCATTCTCTGGACCTTTCGAGTCTCTCGGTGGTCTTCCACGACCCCTCTTTCCCTTGGCAGATGGTGGTTCTTGTGGCCTTGGTATTGGTGGTGGTTCAGGGTTGGCCGAAAGATCGGGAAATATTTCTGCCAGCCATCCTATAAATAATGCTCCAGTCTCTCTTGTATTCGCACTTTCAGGAAAGATGCCATCGTCTGGTGGTGGTGCACCAGGTATACCCCCAAAATATGCCACTGCTTTACAAACCTGATCGACAACAGTAACTGGATTGATGCTTCTTAATAATGTCAACAATCGCGCTTGTTCGTATTTAGTCTCGTCCGGAGTTAGCGGCCTCGCACGTTGTTTGTGATCATCTCGTGAAGCAAACGGCGACGCGCGATTCCCACCTTCATTTTTTGCCGCCTCGAGTCCCCTCTTCTTCGGAGGAGCGTATTTCTCGTTGGCAGCAGCTTTCGCTCGTGATGCGGTATTCTCGCTCGTCCTTCTTGCTGCAGCATCACGTTCAGCTGAAGCATCTTTCCCTGGTGCCTCTTTCTTTCCTGGCGTGCTAGCTCCCATGTGCATCACACCAAAATTGCCCTTTTTATTATCGGTCTTGCCTTTTAACTTAGATGGTACGGGATTTCGAACTCTGCCATCTTTATTGGGACCTAGCACTCCATCGGTAGCCTGGTTCGAATTCAATTCTACCAACTCCAATGGCAACGCGCCGAAACCGCCTCTCGGCGAGGAAGATGATTGATCTTTCTGTATTGTTTTACCAGGTGCAACTGTAGGTGTAAGATCCGTGGTATTCTGACCCGACGCAGGGCGCGATGATTGTGCCATCGAATTCTTCGTGGTGGATGTGATGTCGAGAGCGAATTTACTAACTTGGTTCGCGTTGGGTGATTGTATTTTAGAATGGAGCTCGGTCGCATTAACGATATCGGTGTCAACAAATCGATTGATATGAAAGTGACCAAAATTACCTTTACCTGCTACAACTGAAGATAAACTAGATGACACTGTTGACATGATCGAGATTGAATGTAAGATGTTGTCGCCATCCTAATTTCTATTTTGTTGTACAAGGGAATTAGGTAGTTTTAGGGTAAGAGCTACTTTGGTTTAGGTTAATTGTTAACCACGGGATCGCGTTTAACCAAATAAGCTATGGCCCCCAACAATAGGGAGGGAGGCGAGGAGGCAGTGTTTACTGGGGGAGAGCCATACGGAGATGGGAGAATAGGTAGCTATAGGTACAAGGTTGATTGAGATGGGAAAGAGTGAATGATGTATGTATGATATTGAGTATTTACACCAGAATTCAGATGATTTAGACAACTCAATGATTCATTGTGGCGGGGAGTGGGAGAAGGATAGTACGAGTATATCTTCAAGTTTTATAGTCTGAAGTATATAGCCTTTGAGTTTGATTGATATATTTTGAATTACCAGATATCTATTTTACTATCTATTATCATAAATATAGATAAATACTAGGTATTTATTACCTACCTGTGACCTGACTCCAACCTGATACTGTATATATCTTGTTATCTACCTACCTGCCACTGGATTTATCCTGTTTCCATCTTTCAGCCTTCTATCTAGATAATCGCCATGCATGCCTAGGTAGGTATATTGACAACCTATTATATTCTAACCTCGATCCCTTCCAAAGCTCCTATTCTCTCGGCCTATTGACCATTGTGTATATACACTGCTGTATATATTGAACACAACCTACAATATCATCACTATCACATCTACCCATCCCTCCACCTACTAACCAATTAGCCAACTAAACACCCCATCTCACACCACTCTACACCTACCCGGCATCTACCCATCAAAGCCTATCCAGTATTCATCCAGTATCCATTCAAGCCATCCCATCTCATCTCAGCCCGCACATCTCAGCCCAGCCCATCAACCCTCCCATAATACAACCACCATACTTGCGCCGCTTTCCCAATTCCCAGCTCACTCAGTACCACCCATACCAAGAGCTAAAACCAAGTCAGCCTTTCCTCATCCTTCTATATCTATATATTACTTTATACGAACAATTCTCTCAATCTGATAGGTTGCGAACCGCAGAAACAATACCAGGTATATCAATGCTTACTAATAATACCTTGACACGAAACGTTGGACCAACTGTTTGTTTTGTTTGTTTTGTTTTGTTTCTCAATGCGAAATTAATCAAGTCCCGACCTAGTACCTACCTAGATTTCTAGCAAATGTTGTACTGAACAATGGTGAAGATAAAATTCAATTTATCTTGGTAACTTCAAGATGAACATGATCAAATGAATCGATTTCGGAATACCTAGTTTGTAAATACCTAGTAAAGTATTCATATTGTACACACCAGCCATTATAATTTGCAAGCCATCCTTTCTCCCAATTTTAAATTCCGCCCGGCGTTTACTCTCATCTCAACAATGGTAGGTTGATATGAAGCCATTAAATACCAATCGCAACAGGGGTGGCGTACCTATCCTTCTATTCCACCCAATGCATCCTGATGTCCATCAACATCTTATTTCGATTACCGCAATGGAGATCGAATGAGAATTTTCACCTCCAAACCATATCGTCATTTCATACAAATATCTATGGCTTGACGTTCCACAACTCCGTCGTCCATCCCCTCTCCTTCATTTTCTTGCTGTTTTTCGACGTTGTACTTCTCTTGCTTTTGCTTGACATGACGAGAAGCTCTTTACTTGACGAGGCGAGAGCATTCACGAGTTCTGGCATTCTTCCGGTTTTCGAGAAGAGTTCCAATAGATCGGAATCTTCGGCAGCAATAATAGTAGCTAGATCCATAGAAACCATCAAGTAATCACGTGTCAACATAGGTCCAGCCATCTGTAACGTTGCGATCCAAGCCAAAATAGTCTCAGGGAGATAGGTTTCTCGTAACCTTGCGAATTCAGGTTGATCTGTGGAAAATGTTAATTTCTTTGCCAATGGATCAAGGAGATCTGCTTACCTTGTAGACTTGTTGTCAACCATCCATTAAGCAACGGGTCTGCACAAAGTTTAGCTGTTGGAAGGCTTTGGGCTAAGGCCCGCTTGAAATCTTTGATGATTGCAATTTCGGTGGCCCTGTTGTAAAAAAATTAGCAATGAAACTGGGCTCAGATACCAAGTAACTCACTCTTGCATGAGATAGTATAAACCCCATGCGCTCTCTATGCGATCCAAAGTCAAGGCCAATGTTTCGAGTTCTCGAAAGCTCTTTGCTTGCTCAACCATATACTTTTTAAGGTATCGCTTTTTATCTGCTGAGCCATCAAGGACCTCAGTCAAATCTTCATTGTCTTCCGATTCCAAACCTGTGAAATCGAGGCTCTCGCCCAATAATGCTCGAGTTTTACTCAATGCGATTTCAGAACTTGAAATTCTTTGGGATAAATTGAAGGCGGCGGAAAGATGCATATTTTCTACTAAATTAGCGTTTTTCGACAAACTTGAATGTGAGGACTTACTATAAAACCGTTGATATAGCATCCTGCCAACCATGAATGTCTCAGACCAAAGACCATCCACAAGTAGATACCACTCTAAACTTCTAATAAGTAGAAGGTCAATCCTATCAAGGGTCTCGGAATCCGATCCCATGAAATCCTTCTTTATTGTCTTGCCTCCTTTGCCATCATCTGTTAATACCTGAAACTCCTTAGGTGATGGATAATCCTTAGCTCCATCAGGATGGTCTGAGAGAAGGAATCTTGACTGATAATTCACAAATTGTTGAACGTCCAATCCAAGCTCTCTCATCAATCTGATTTGGGTGACTCGTTGTTCATGATCTGTGATGTCGATCAAAGTACGACTGAGTGTGGCGTATCTTCTTGCTCCGGAGAGTTGTGAACAATATAAAGGTATGAGCTCCCCTTTATTGGCAAGACGCAAGAAGCTGATGTACGCAACGATCACGTTTTCAATGACTGACTCCTTAAGTACACCACCCAAGTCTAGCCCAAGACCTCTGAAGATGAGGATAGCATGAGTGAAAACTCGCAAACTGTCGTGATCACCCAAATTGACATAATTGGTGATGTCCTGGTCTTTGGGTTGTTCATTCGTTCGGGGTATCAAGTTTGAGGTGGTCTCGGCGTTTGCGAATTTTGATAGTGCCAGACCTTGTTGATAAATGAAGTCCGCAAATTGCTCTCCAATCAACACACCTTGGAGCAATTTCATCGGCTGTGAGCTTTCCCCTGCAGTTCGAGAATCTGTCTTTAAGCTTTCTACCAGTCGTTTCCCAGCGACCGCATTATCCCCGTGAAGCACAACGGCGTCAAGTGCTCCAAAGCCCAAAGTTCCGCTCATCAATACCTGTGGTCCCGACTGAATGTAGTTGTCGAATTGTGTTCTCAACAAGGCATTATAATGTGTAAAAATTAAGTCATCCCATGATTGGCAAACAGGTTCGACGCTCGAGATGTCACCAGAGAGAATACCATATACTGCTCGCTCGTACTCATCACTGCCGCCTTTTCGTGCAAGTGCAAAACACATGCGTCGCCAAAGAGCACCAGATGCGATGTCCCCTTCCTCATCATCTTCCAATGACTTTTCATCCGGTAATCCAGACATGCTAACTGCTCTCCATACTTCGGTTCGATCCATACACCATTCTCTGATTTCAGCAGGGCTTCTGCCTCGACGGAGCATTTGATAACACCCCAACCAAATGGCGCGCTCGAAATATTCGTCTTGAACCTCCAGTTTTCGGCCTTGACGGGTTACTGAATCAGGATCCAGCTGGGTGACCAGCGGTTCAGTTTTGGTTGCATTCCACATCATTTTTTGGGTTTCATTAGAATTGAGGTCGACAGTCCGAGGCCAAGAGTGTTGATTTTTCTGAAGCTTGATAGCTGCCCTGGTGTGTAACCAACCATGCGCGATAATATCTCCCCTCTCCGCGTTTTGCTGTAAATCCTGTACCAAGACGTCAATTTCTTCTCCCGACTCCTCGGCTGTATCCTGAAGCCATCGAAGCACAGTTTTTCGTTCCAGGGCTAGATTATCTGTCTGTAGAAAATGATCCCAAGCTTCTCGTTCACTTGAATACTGATTCAAAGGCGTTTGTTGAGGCTCGAATTCTTTTCCGTTATCTGGTCCAGGAAATCGTAAGTGTGCCAATCTTCTCAAAAGGTCCCAAGTTTGCGCCTCCTGTTCCCATCTAATCAGATCCTTCACTGTTGTTCTGGAATTTGTTATAAACTCTTCTTCCTCGTCCGAGTTCTCCATATCCACTTCGTCAGTGTCTTGCGTGATTTTGAAACCCCTCATCTTCTTTCTCCAACTCAAACCCTCCATTCTTCGGCGTTCGGATTCATGGCGATCTCGTAAACGGTCTAATGTATCGAGGGCAGTTCTATGATAAAGCTCAATCAAATCGAATGCCATCTCTCGTCTCTCATCCCCATCTGTCACCCTTAGAGGATTGTAACCATCAAGAAATTCCGCAAACTTCTCCACCTCATTTCCGACTCGATTCGCAGCATCTTGAAGGGGGTATAAGACGGCTTCTGTTTCTCCGGAACTTTCTAACATGGTTGGTTTTTCATATTCAACTAGCAATCATAGAAGTTAGCAAATACAAGGCGCATAAATGTCATCAAAAAAAACATGAGAAATACTGACGTCGCTCTTGCTCTTGCTCTTCTCCATAGCGCGACATTCCATCATAAGAAGAAGGGTCTTCAGAAAGTTCTCTTTCAAATCTTGATTCCTGCTGCGCGTAAGGTTTAGCATTCTTGAATATTCCGAATTGCGTTCCAAAGAAACTTACAGCTATCATTTGCCAACTTCCTTCACGATGATTCTAGAAAAAGGAAACTTCAAGTCAGCTTCAATTCCCGTATAATTCAGCTATTAATATTATTAATATTTACCTGAGACTTTGGCACATCCAATCCATTTGTGTGGTTATTCATCGTGGAATTGCGCGTTGACATGGGCGCCATATTTTACAATGCGATACTTGGAAAGGCAAAGAAGTAAGAAAAAGTAGTGCACAATTTGTTTAATGTTGATATTATATGGACGGACCAAATCCTCAAATCAACAAATTGAAGCTTCGGCCTTGGAACAATATAGTCGCGTCCTGAAATGTCAGGGATTATTAAATTTTGGATGCGATCTTGACTTTTGAGTACCAGCGAGCCAGGTAAAGTTTAGCGCGGTATACGATTTGACGCTAAGGAAATCTTCTATTTAAGAGATTTCTTGCTTGCAAATTTGGACCTTTTCTCTTTACAATGTTTTTACCGCCCTTCTAATTAGAGTCTCGAATCAAGCCTTCAATGTTTGGTTAGGTCCATTGGGATCTCTTTGCGCGCTCATGATCGGCCATATTAAAGACTCTTCCTGTTTCCGTTACCTGACCTTTTCGGAGGTGTGAAGGATGGCAGTAAACTTGGAGAGTTACATCTGTTTGTAAGAAACTCAACTGTAGTATTGATGTGATAGAAAAGTGATGAGTGGTGATGGCGTGTGATGATGGTGTTTTATAATATGTTTATCAGTGTCGGCATGCTACGAGAGCATACTATGAGAGTTGCGGCATCACCGAATGGATGTAAAAAGCCTTCATGGTCGATTCTTCTCTAGAGCGCACATCTATCTATGACCTTCATTCACGCCTGCCTCTCTTCTGACCTCTGCTTCATCTTCAACCGTAGCAGATTCGCCTTGGGACAGGAGACACTCTTGGCATCATCACCATTCTTCTCATAGAATGCATTGCAGCAATCGTATAGTGCGTCAATGTGTGATCTACACTTCTCTTCATTGTAATTATACTTTGCAAGACAATCTAATATGCCAATCATCAGTTGAGTTCCCAATTGGCTTTGAGAGAAAGATGCTGACCTTGGATGGCACACTTTATCCAGTTCAGTATTGTCAGCTCTTTGCACGAGGCGATACCAATTGGTGAGGGTAACATACAGCTTTAGAATGGCAAGGTTGTTCTGTAGTTATATCATTTTTGAGTGGCTAAAAGTCCATAACATCAACATTAGTATCAATAACTTCGAAAAGAAAAGCAAATTTGATTTGATAGAAACATGTTGTCACCATATTCAACCTGGGTTCTCAGCAAATGAACCACCAGATAGTTTCCTTTTGAATGAATGTGTGTTCCTAGATACCGTATTGATCTTTATACGGTATGATATTTGATCGCAAATGCAAAAGGTGCAATCAATCTTTTGAAAATGGTAGATAGAAGTCTGAAGTTATTGTAAATTCTTGTTCATTCGTTCCTTCGTTCCTTGGTTCCTTGAGAATCTTTTTATATCTAGATGAAAGACTACAACAGCCTCCAGCAAACTACACCACACCAATCAGAACCCCTCCACCCACACCACTCCTCTTTCCTATTTGTGTTACTAAAGCTTAGCGTCATCAGCCACAAGCGTGAATTTGACTTCCTCATAATTCCTTACCTACCACTCGACTTCCTCTTAACCTTCCACCCGACACAACTGATAACTTTTAAAGACACTGCAAAAGTAGATTGATTTACTAAAGTCAAATCTACTCCTGTATTGTAAGTTTATTTGTTACATAATAATTCTCTTTATTTCATAAACTAACCAATTCACCACCACCCACAGCCTCGAATTCAGAAACACCCACCCAACGATTTTCATCTACCTATTTCCCGAACTTCAACTTCAAAATGTCCGACAACGAAGGATCCCCAGCTGGCGAGAGACCCGAAGCCCCTGTTTCCGAGCACTTGAACATCAAGGTTACCGATAACAACAATGAAGTCTTCTTCAAGATCAAGCGTTCCACTCAGTTGAAGAAGTTGATGGATGCTTTCTGCGAAAGACAAGGCAAAGCACCAAACTCCGTTCGCTTCCTCTTCGATGGCAGCCGTGTTCAAGCTACAGATAGCCCAGATAAGGTGTGTATTTAATTATTGCATTTTGTGGAGGATTTGATATTTGTATTCATCGGGGAATATTTCTGTGCTACTGTGTCGCATCACTTTTAACTAACGCATTTTACCTCAGTTGGATATGCAAGATGGTGACACTCTTGAAGTCCATCAAGAGCAAATTGGTGGTCAATAAATCATCCTTTACTTTCTCATCCATTCCACTACACGACGATACGATACCATAACAATTCGGCATGCGCATGATAGGGAGGGGCGAAATGGTACCAGGGCTTAGGATAACTCTGGTTGGAGATGACTGATAGCTCAGTTCGAAGGAGAAGAATGTGTAACGCTGCGTTGGCAGTTAACATTTAACATCTTGCAAAGCGAAAACGATCTTCTAGTCTGGGCTATTTTTTCCTTGTGTTTGGGGGATGACTCGTCAGTTTTACATCGCGGTATTGGCGTGTTTTAGGGAGGCGTCAAATAGTGTTTCTTCATACTTCAGGGCATATTTTCTGGCTGCAGCCACGAAGGACAGAATTTAGATGCTTGTTTTCCTTGAGTGGAAGAAAATGAAGATGTTCTCAAATTGTGACAGGATCTTTCAGCATCTCGTCTGATGTACGCTTTGGTTTTGTTGTGATTCTTGTGTGATGTGTTTCTAACATAGGTTCTGCTGTTATATTGAGAGTGCATGCGCTGTGAGGTCCTTTCCACTGCCTTCATTTACTCTCTCATTACATTGTGACTTTGCAGGAAATCATCCTACAATCAATCCCAATTCATCGGTATGAGTATCTAGTGTTGACTTCCATCTTTATGAAGGAGGTAATTCTTAATTGCTACCAAACTGGCAGCCTAAGATCAAGGTGGCCTCGTTGCTCTGTAATGGAAACTTGTGCATCTATACATGCACACATTCGATGGGTAATACACCTCGGCGTAGAATGAATCCGTAAGAGAGTAAAATATGTATGCATGGTCCGCCACTTACTTCTAAGCTCTATCCTTCGTGCTTATAACTCCCAGACCAGATCTGTCTTAGCCCTCAACCCTTGTTCCATCATCCTACTCCGTACTTCTCTCCTCAATTTCCCCATGAGCCCAACTAATCATCCCACACCCCTTTCTTTATTTTCTCTGCCTCCTGCCTCCTCTTCTCTTCCTCCTCCTTCTCTTCCTTCCTCCTCTTCATCTCCTTTTCCTTTTGTACCCGTTCATATTCCCTCTGTTCCTCTGTTTTCTTCGGTGCGCGAACACCCAATGCACCTGCTATGAGTCGTCGAGCTACCGCATCTGTTTTTTCCTGTCTGCGTTCTGGACCCCGCGCAGAATTGAGGGAGGAGGATGAGGGGCCGGGGTAACCATAGGGACTCTCAAATTCTTGTGCAGAGGAATTGATGGGTTTTTTGGAGGAGGAAGAAGATGGAGGAGGTGGAAAGTGTTCGCTAGGTGGAGGGGGAGAAATAGGGGTAGGTGGTGGTGCGGAGGGGAATGAAGAGGAGGTGGGGGATAGGGTATTTTCTGTTGATGGGGGTTGAGTAGTGTCGGTTTCGGTTTCGGTGTCGGAACCAGAGGAAGCTTCGTCTTCCCAGGAGTCGGCGAGGGATATGGATTTTTTGGCTCTAGAGAAGGGTTTGGAGGAGGTAGAGGAGGGGTTGATGCTGAGGTTGCTGAGGGTGTTGGAGAGGTCTGGGAGAGGGGTTAGCTGCGGGGTTCGTGGGGGGAAATGGGAAAGAGAAATCAATTTACCTTTTGGTTCAACTGTCATGATTGCGATTGAGTTGGAGTTGTAATGAAGATTTTTGTTTGTTCGGTGTTCTAGAGTAGGTAGAAGAATACAATTTAAATGCGTTCAATGGTCCAGAGCAGGAAGTGTAATGTGCGGTACCAAACGATCCACTACTTCTGTATGTCTCGACAATGAGATTTTGACTTATAAAACTGATGAGAGACTTTGTATGGTGTAGCAAATGCAGATGTTAAATAAGTATCATGTGCGTAAACAAAGTGTGAATAAGGAGGCAGTAGCTTCCTAATAGTAACTTATAACTCATGCCATCCCTCTCTCATAGAGTCGCGTAGCGCATTCTCCAGCTCGGGATATCCACGGCTAACCGAAAATGAATTCTCCGCATCGTGGATTGGTGGAATACGCTCTAGCTAGTCTTTAGCTCCCATTAATTATTGCTTGGATGGACGAACGGACGGCGCAAGACACCGAGTAGATACAGATTCGGTGACGGGAACGGGAACGGGAAATCAGAACTTGGGTTCTCTCATGTGGAACGAGTTATGCATCGTTTTACTAGTCTTTTTGGTACGAGGGGGGAGAGCGGACTTGAGTGTATGGAGGGACCGTAGAGGTCCAGAATTCAATGCAAGAGATCGTGCGTACCTACTACGTAGTTTGCTTTTCCCCACACATGCGAAGACTGCAGGTGGGTTTGGGTGAAGGTGAAGCTCAAGCTCAAGCTCAAGCTCATCGGCGTTTATTCCCGATGCGTAATCCCGAGGTTCGAGGTTTGTAGCTTAAGCTTGAGGTAAATCTTTTAATTTCTTCGTGAACATCTATATTGATTATTACGACGGCGAGGGTATTTTATGATTTGTTTATACAGATCAGCGTGTCCGTTTTATATTGTATATACTTCGTGTTTTTGTTTCTTTCTCAACTACGGACATATATCTGGACACATAAGGTTAACATGATCCATTCAAAAGCTCTCACGCGGGGTAGATTTGGGTACTCCAGCACGAGAACGTTGAAGCATTTTGTACGTAGGGATGACGGTATACATACACATGAGGATAGATATGGAGAAACAATCAAGAATTTGAAGATTGGAAGTCACACTAGGGTTATATTTCAGGGTTTCACAGGTATGATGATGTGCAATTGACTGTTGTTTTTTACATATGTATCATGACTGATTTTATACAGGTAGACAGGTGACACCCCAACATCAAGAATCATGAATGATTCTCTTACTGATATCTATATTCCATAAAGGCCACAGCCAATGCAAAAGAGTCAATAGAATGGGGAACTAATATAGTTGGTGGTGTGACACCTGGAAAGAGCGGGGAGCATCTGGGACTGCCAGTTTTATCTACCGTAAAGGAGGCAAGTATATCACGACTATGGATCTCAATTACACTAATAACCCGAAATAGGCAATGGAACAACTTAAACCAGATGCAACTGGAATATACGTAGCAGCTCATCAAGCACCAAGCGCAATTGAAGAAGCCATTGAAGCAGAAGTTCCTCTTATTGTTGCTGTCGCTGAACACATCCCTATTCATGATATGTTAAGAGTATGATTCTATGAATTTACAATAACACGGAGCTGAAATTTTCAAGATACATAATATACTGGACACCCAATCAAAAAGTCGATTAGTTGGTGCCAATGCTCCAGGAATCATTTCAGCAATTGGAAAATGTCGAATCGGTTTCCAACCCCTTTCTTGCTTCACACCAGGTCGTATAGGTATTGTCGCTAAATCTGGAACTTTAAGTTATGAAGGTACGATACTAGGCAGAAGGTCCTGATCAATACTAATATTTATAGCCGTCGCATCAACGACCAGGGCTGGACTTGGTCAAAGTCTTTGCATTGGAATGGGTGGTGATGTATTGGCTGGTACTAATTTTGTGGATGCTTTGAAGGTTTTTGAACATGATGATGATACTGAAGGAATTATTATTATTGGTGAAATTGGTGGTGAAGCAGAACTTGAGGCTGCCGCTTGGATTGAGGAATATAAAAAACGTTCCCCAAATCCCAAGTAAGTTTTCTAAAGACATTTTGAGTTATACTAATCTTTCATAGACCTATTACAGCACTCGTAGCTGGTGTTCATGCAGCTCCTGGTAGAGTCATGGGTCATGCTGGAGCTTTCACTTTGCCAGGAGAACCTGATGCGTTGACAAAAATCAAGGCTTTTGAAGATGTAGGAGTTACTATGGTCAACCATCCAGCCAAGTTTGGTAGTGCTATGAAGACCTTATTAGAAAGCTCCGGGAGATCAAGTAATGGCGTGGTTACAGGTATTCATTCCCAAAAGCGAGGTATACATACCATGAGGGTACGTCCAACACCAAGCACTTCACAAATGAACATGACACAAAGAAGAACCATATATCTCAAAGAGGGAGATGCGTTTAAATTGCTCGACGATAAGAAAATCATTAGAAATCCAGCTGGCCAGACTTACCACCTTGCTATTGGCATTGATCGAAGTAACCGATGTCCGTGTTTAATAATACAGGGGCCGGGGAAAGAGAATGAGTCCCCTACGAAATCGATAAAGCTTCCATTTTCATACGATGCTGCCAGAATGTCTAATTTACTCCATAAGTGCAGCTCTCATTTGGGCTTGAGACCTCGAAGCAGTTTGTTGAAATCACTCATTTCCGGCTTGTACGAGCTTTTCAAAGAAAAAGAAGCCTTCCTCCTCGAATGCGTCGTAAGAAGTCAAAAAGAAACGAAACTAGAAGGTCACCAGATAATGGTGGTTGTGAATGCACGTTTCGGTTTCGATGATGCCGCCTTTAAAAGTTCGAATCGTCAATCGGAAATTCATTCTCTTCCCCGCGCAGATATTCAAGATCCTGCAGAAATCGCCGCCGAAAAAGACGGTATAGTATACATCAAACTTGCCGGTGATGGTAATATTGGGACACTAGTGAATGGTGCAGGGCTGGCTATGAATACTGTAGATGCGTTGGCGGATGTGGGAGGGAAAGCTGCAAATTTCTTGGATACTGGAGGGAAAGCGACGGCGGAAACGGTGAAGAAGAGCTTCGAGGTGATATTGAGAGATGAGAGGGTTAAGGTCGTTTTTGTCAATATTTTTGGGGGGTTGACTTTAGGAGATATGATTGCCGAGGGAATCCTTCTGGCTTTCAAGGAGCTGGGAGTTAAGGTGCCGGTGGTTGTTAGAATTAGAGGGACGAATGAGAAGGAGGGGCAGAGGATCGTAAGTGTTCTTTTTCTTTTCAGTTGTGGTCTATTTACTGGTTTGAAATGTGGTGAGAATAATAAGTGTTTACTGACTTCTCTCTTAAATTTATAGATTGCTGAAAGTGGATTGCCATTATATGCATATGATGACTTTGACGAAGCGGCGGCTAAGGTGATAGAATTAGCAAACTCCAGCGGAGCTTGAGAATACTTTTAGATTTAAGTGGTATAAATATATCAGGATATTTTCGATGTCTTAGTGTCTCATCTGCAGAGATAGAAATACTACCGGAGATATATCAAGGTGACGCGATCTACCAGGAATTTACGATTTAAGGAGAATTCGTATGAAGGATAGCCCTGCATGTTAGACACGAACAAATCTTTCCTAAATCCGCATTGAAATTCTTTTTCAAGAACACAAATTTTACTACTGTCAATCTACTATCATGACTGTCTTCAATCTGCTATTCTCACCGCTCAACTAACAATCGTGGTGCTTTAAAAACACAAATCTAAAACCCAGTTCTCAAACTCGAAGCGAGCTCTGAAAGCAATTCCACTTTCCAAACAAGCCGTCTCTCACTAATCGTATAACTAGTTACATCGTTGTGTAGAAACATATACTCGTCTAAAAAATCGAATTCCTTCTTTCACTCGTCTAGATCTCTACTATCTCATCATGTGAATTGGTAGCGAAGTTCGTTTACCGTCAATTTATGAACGTATTACGCGAGATATCTCATCTAAGTTACTCGTCTAATATCTTATGTTATGTTGTTGTCATTTGATTACACTGATTTTAGGAGTTTAGTATCGTTCGCTTAATTTTATCGTCTGGATTTATGGAGTAGTTGTTTTGTTGTCTATACCTAGGTACTTGAAGTTTATATGGTGAACGAGATGTAGAGTCGTGGGATAGGTACCTATCGGATGGAATGTACGAAGGTGTTTGAATTTGTCAATTCTTGAGCATGTGGATAGTTAGTTCTGGGATTATCATAGGAATTGCGTTTGTGTCGTGTAGTTTCAAGGTGGTGGTGAAGAGGTATGGGCAGTAGAGATAGCTGTAATACAAAGGTTAGCATTTTTATAGATTCTCGCTAGAAGGTTGATGAGTGTGGAACAGAGAATGGAACTAGAGATTGGGTGAGGGGTAGAGATGGGGCTGGGGGGTTGGGATGGGGGTTATAATTGTGGAGTTGCTTTTTGTCATTCGCATGAATTGAGTTGTGTCTCTCTGTTCTGAAACGCTTCTACTAGAGTCTAAATATCGATATTCACTCTGCCTGCGAGTTATCTGTGATTCACACTCTTTTATGTTGAGTAGTTGTCTATATAGATGCGACTTGCTTTGCATATTATCTTTTTATGTTACACTTAGGCACTTGGACGTGTCAACTAAAAGGTCATGGGGAGAGAGGGTGTCAGTTAGTCTAGTAGGAAGTTTTTTGGATGTGGTTGAAGAATTGGAGAATGTGAATATGTTTATTTCCACTTCGGTGGAGCTTGTGTCTTTTTGGGTGAGGAAGGTTTTTGTTTTGGATGTTCGGATGGTACAGTTTGATAAACGGACGATATGATTGGATCATATGATTGGATGAACGGATGGGATCGACGGAGGGGATGAGATGAATGGGAGTCAACACTCCCCTCTATTTTGGATATTACCGAGAATGTAGGGAACCGGAGTGTATATCGGATATTGAATTCTGTGATTTTGAGAGTTGGGTATCTACAAAAAGGCTGGATTGGAAGTTTGAGAGTAGATAGTGAATTGGAGAAATAGGTAGGAACACCTTGATGACTATTCTGGTTCGTTATTCGGAAACTTCAAACTGGATATCATGTGCTTTGAGTGAAACATGAGGGGGTTAGTTGCATTTTCACCCAGTGTAGGCAATAGTATTTCCCATATTTCGTATACAGATTAGTTTAATGGTGCGTATCGAATTTTTTCGAAATATACATATATGTAATATAGAATTCAATACTACTGAAAGTATTCAATATCATTTAGTTATTAAATACTATTAGCAATACTGAAATACTGGAATTCAATATAAAATATATATTCCTATTCAAATTAGGCTAGAAATAAGGGATTCCCATCTAATTTAAAATAAGAAATGGAATTCTATTCTTTAATATAAATAGGAATATATATTTTATATTGGATTTCAGTATTTTAGTATATTATTAGTATTCTTTAGGTATATGAATATGTATAAGAGTAGTATAACCTCCTTTCTATATATACCAACTGCAATATTAATATACTAATACGCGTTACAGTTTCATTATAGTATACTATTGCCTACACTGTTTTCACCTATTTAACTTCATTCTATGCCATTATCATTAAACTTTTGCGACCAGAGAACTAAAACATCATTGATATCCTTGAAAGTTGTTTGTAGTTTCGGAGCAGAGACGAGTAGCAATGAGTGAGTGTTGTGAGTAGTTTTTTATATCTAGATTCACCTAAATATCATATTGCTTTGATGAAGCAACTCTTTAGTGTATGGGAATGTGGTGGTAAAGAGAGTTGCCGCGGATGGTGTCAGTCTTCGAACCGCAGTATTTATGCTCTATTTGAGAGGTTTTGTTGGGAAATTAGGAAAGGTATGAGGGGAAGTTCTTGGAAAATAGTGGGTATCAGATAGTTGGTGGTATTCACCTTGATAGTTTAAGATGTTGAATTCACTACATGTTTACACAATTGTACAAATGCATCAGGAAGTAGTAACATCTGGTCTCTCCTTATGTGAGACTTATGCCTCAACATCTCCTAAAGGATAATAGTTGCATGTAACTTGATATAAATCACGGGAACTAAAGCTTTTCTCGTGTCTATGGTATTTTATTTTTTTCAGTTTCTAAAGAAAGATCTAAAGGCTGTAGTAAAATATAAAGAGAGGAAGCCAAAGAATGTTCTGAAAATACTGTAGAGTACCAACACTATTTGAAGTAAAACTGATCGAATCGATCTGACTTAAATCACACTAAATCTTTAAGAAATAAGAATCAATCAGAACATAATTACATCCGAGTATGGTGCATAGTTTTGAAGTCGAGAGCCGCGAAGCCTGTATGTTCGCAATAAGCGCCAGCGGGTATCACGTGTATTCTTATTCATCTGTATCACAATGAGAACCCCTGAATGATTGGTGGGATTTGCCTGCCACCTTCTCGTCGTACACGAGATTTGCAACCACAGGGAACCAGACACGTGTGACAGTCTTCAGACTAGCCCACATTGCCGACTTCTTCTACCGGCCATTCCTCGACAAATTACTATCTCCTTTCGAGTAAGCAAAAATGCGATTGCTTGACGCGAAAGATACGGAGGACCTTCGAGTGCAGGAATTCTCCCAACGAAGTATCCCCTCGTACGCTATTCTTTCTCATAGATGGGAGGAAGAAGAAGTCACCTTCGAAGATATCAAAAAGGGCGACTTCAAACAGAAGAAGGGATTTGCGAAGCTAGAAGGGTGTCGCAGAAGAGCCAGGGAAGATAAATATGACTGGGTCTGGGTTGACACATGTTGCATTGACAAATCAAGCTCCGCGGAGCTTAGTGAGGCCATCAATTCAATGTATCGTTGGTATGAAGAATCCGCTGTTTGTTACGCATATTTGTCCGATGTGAAGGAGGTTGATTCTTTGAGTCAAAGCAAATGGTTCACTCGTGGATGGACATTGCAGGAACTCATAGCGCCACGTCATCTCATATTGTTTGATATGCACTGGCATTCATTGGGGACAAAAGTCGAGCATGCAACTGCGATCGAACACATTACTGGTATTAGTAAAGTTGTCATATTCGGAACGCTTTACCCAAGATCATGCAACGTTGCCCAGAGAATGTCATGGGCTTCAAATCGAGAAACAACCCGGGAAGAAGACATGGCATACTGTTTAATGGGACTGTTCAACATTCATATGCTGCCGATGTATGGGGAAGGCTCCGAAAATGCTTTTCTTCGACTTCAACAAGAGATTCTTAAGCGAACTTCAGACCAGACGCTGTTTTTATGGACGGCTGCTCATGAGCCTTTCAATCGAGGTCTACTAGCAACTTCTCCAAGTGCCTTTTGCTCTCATCATGACTGCTTCAGTTGGCTGCCGCTCAATTCGAGGTTTCCTGGATATTTCCGGAGTCCATATGGTTCAGTTATTTCATCAAATCATACCCCTCGCACTTTGCAGTACGATGAGCAAAGTACGAGATATATCAATGGTCCTTCAATCGATGTACAATCTGCTTTTGGATCTAATGGCCTACAATTACCTCTACTTCTAGATTACAACAGCCAAATTTCACTCAGCGTCAACGGCTCACTTCCACACTCTCATATAATAATATGCCTCGATATTTTGACTTGGCATAATGATAGAATCTTTCTAACCTTGATACCCGAACACCCCCCAAGCCCTTATACTCCTAGAATGAGCATAGACCGAATGGGAGCTTTTCGACGTCCGGCTTCAACAAATCTTGCATCCAAACCTCGAATCAATTTGCCTTTATCCATGAAACGGCAAACAATTACCATTTCTCAAGTCGATACATCAGCATCCGGTAGGACCATGGAGTTCAAAATTTCCCCCGTATTACCATCTGAAATAAGATTCAACAAGGCTTTTATTTTTCAATCTGATGGCTCGAACAGTCGTTTAAATTCTTTCTCTGAACCTTTTGAGTGTATTGGGGGTGTTATTTTGTTTGATATACTGTCACAACGCGGTGGCGATGAACAAGTGATGCTGGCATTTGGAACTCGACAGCGATTTTCACCTACCTGGTGCACTTTGACTAAAAGTCTCGCCAGAGACCCTTTGGATTCGGATATCAAACGACTATACCTCGAGAAGAGTTCTCTCAACTCTCGCATGAGTTCTCGCGCAGATATCTCTCTAAGAAGTGGCGTACATTATGCATATTTGGAGATATTACACGATGTATATTGTATACATTTACAGTCATCAACCAGTTATCCTATCGGAATATTTTTGTTCCCATGACTATGGATTGATTCATGGTGGAGTCGGGAGGGGGTGGAATTTTCGTTTGTGAATTGGGGGATCTTTGCATGCTTGGGTTGAGGAAAGTGTTAATCTGCATGCAGGGTGATGGAGATTTGAGAGGCAGTAGGGTGTTGAGCGTGGATCAGAAAGAGGAATATCATAATATCATAATATAAGACTCCAGAAGTGAGGAGTTGTGAATCTGCAAGTCCCTAGTTTCTTGATCTACTATAGAATATCCACATTCTCAAGAATTGCTATAATTGATAGGTCTAATCCATACATAGAAAAGCCTTCGAAGGATGTGTGCATTGCCTATGGTATATGTGATTTGAATCCGAATCTCAAATTTACCTATTACTCCGTACAGTACGCTTTGATGTTGGGCCAAGAATTTAAAGAATATTGGCACGATAAATTCTCCGACGATTAGAATTCGGGTTGAATATTCGAATGTTGGAATATTATCGGAACCGGCGGGGCAAGGGATCAATTAACTTGATACATCTCACATTCTCTTATCGATATCGCAAACTGTAAGCAGCTTCGTACAGAGAAACCCCGCCACGACTGAAGAGATGATTATGTTGGAACTTGATATTGAATAGAATACTGGGGTTGGAAGAAGAGGGTGTTGAAAAACATATACCACATATACCACATATTCCGGAAGAGTCATAGTCATAGACATAGTAGTAATGCTATTAAAAGGCGCAAAATCAATAGATCAATCCTTTACTTTACTTTTTCCGTCACATGAAGATATACTTCGTATCAAAGAACCAATTCCGCCATAGCTTCGGCGCGTAAATGGGTAGATGCGGAAGTGCTAATTAGGATCAAGATGCGGGATGGTCTTAGATCTCTTGCAGATTTTGACAAACTTGGAAGCTTGCTTAAAGTCAAATTCGAGCCCGATTCAAAAATCCGATAATCGGAAAGAATCTCTTTGAGGTCTAGAGATATTTCCGTGATTCTAGAAGATATTTTGGGATACTAGAGAGGAGATGTGCAAACAAACATGGTCATGTATACCTACATACATACATATATACATACATATGTAGTATGAGTAATTAGCTACCCTTCACGGGGTTCTATGGGGAGATTGGAAGAAAGGCCACTGGATAAGGGACCGCTGGCCTATTCTGCGACCGCAAAGCTACTCTATTCTCATGTATCCTTCCAGAATGAGGATTGCTGTAAGATACAGTAGGACAGAGATCTTGTTGAAATGCTCTTGATTGGCTATGTTTACATGGTTTAAGCGGTGAACAGCGAAAAAGGAGGAGGCGAATATGCAATGGTTAAGTGCTTGCAGCTTGCATATGCAAGGGCCGTCTTTTTTCTCAGTGCCAGTACCGTTTTGCAAGAAAAATTTGCTGTGCCGTTGTGCGGAATATCATGTACCTAAAAGAGGAGGCTCGTGTTCTGCATGTGTACTTGGGGATATATTTCAAGTGTAAAAACGTGCAGGATTGGAGTAATACGGCTAGGTCATGCTGGGACGCGTGAATGGTACCTTGAACCAGGTTGCGTGCATTTAATATACGATTGCATGAGGTCGTTGACAAACAGGGCAAGTAGACGTGACAAGAACGCGTCTCAATAATCCTTCAACATACATACGAGACCAACTGTGGCTTTTCTGACGTATCATTTTCCAAGTTGATTTGGAAAGCGGGATAGGATGCGCTGGTGTTTCGGATTGGGGTCTAAAATGATTAGAAATTGGGGGCATAGCCGAAAGCATCAACCCATCTCCTGGGAATTTTGCGATTGGAATAGTATTTTGAGTCCGTACTCGGTGAGAAGGCTGAATACTGAGCTTTGGCATTTTGCTTTATGTGTAGTTCTAGAAATTCATTCGACTGTTAGTTGACCATTGGAAAGCTAAGGTCGATCCTCCAGAACCTAGGTAAGTTTACATACTTTGATAGCCGACAAGGGGAAAAGAGTCATGGATGGATGGTATGCAATAGTGTTTGTGGAGTAGACAATCTAACTAACATGTCTTGGATCTTACCTCACAGTGAAGTACCTACGTAGGTAGTTAGCCTTCACTGCTGATATTCATCCGCACTAGGGAACATGCCAAAGGATTAGATATGAGATAGGACTGAATGAGGGGGAATGCGTCCGTGGCTAACATTCAATTTCCTTTAAACCGGGTCACGGTCATCCAAAACTTTGCTTTTTTTTTTCTCGGGCCGTCGTGGGGTTGGATGAGTTAAAGCTTCTAATTATGATGACTTGTAAGACATTAGAAGCTTCATACTATGACATCTCGTAGGGCATCCCGACGTTACCGCATCAATATGACAATTTTTCATATCGCAGAAGTTTAAGATTCGGAAAGGATTCGTCGTTTTGACCAAGATGAAAACGTGGAGAAGCGATGAAGGGGTATCTATCTTCATGGTTTTTTTTACCACCTCGATATTTGGGGGATCACCATGTGCCAACATCAGCAACGCCCGCAACAAATTATAATATGTAGCTGTGTGCGCTTTGATGTTGTGTTCCCCCAAATCGGAGTGAATTTCAATAGCACAAAAGAAAGTCAAACGGCTTTCGTAGATCACAATATACTTGACGAGTTTGGTGGATGTGCGGAAGTTTCCTTTTGATTGGTTCACTCGGAATATTCGGTTTATGCTCTAAAGTTGGTTGTCACCCCGAGAGAACTCAGGCCCTTGAGAGAGGTATGAAACTATTAGATGGCCAGGGGATGGCAAGATGGCTAAGATATATCATATCAGGTTAAGGAACCGTAGATATCATGTCAGGTACCGTTCTCAGCTGACAGTACTACTGAAGTACTACTGAAGTACTACTGAAGTACTACTGAATATAGGCAGAAGAAGTCATGTCAGTGGCACGCATGTTCCACGTTTTATCTGGAGAAGAATTTCAATATCACATAACCTTATCGAGTAGTGCAATAATGGTACCACATCGAGGCTTGGACAATGGATTGCAGCTGACATGAGCATCGAAAAACAGGATACGGTATTCAAAGTTCGACTTGAGTATCTTGAACCGGAGTTTGTAGATCAAGACATGTTGACTTCTCTTCATCCAATTGAATGCTAGTCTTTGCTATTGGATTGCAGATATCTTGCTATTTTGCATATCTAGGCTTAAAACGTATACCCTCCACTCAACTCAATCTTGAACGACAAGCAGGGACGAGGATGCCATGCTGACATGATTACCAAGATCTGATCAAAACTCCTGCTACTCGTGTCACCATTCGAAACCCTGTTTGGACGATTCATCGACATGACGGGGCTGAATTTGACTGCGTACCTCGAGCGTACTAAATGAATTTGGAGGCGATTTATAATTATCGCCCCGTTGACTACTGCACTGAATGACTTGAGTTCCTCCCTCACCGCCTCGCTTCATCGCTTCAATATCTCTTCCCGTCGAAATCACAATATTAAATCTCGGGAAGCCTTCTGTGACTTGATTCATGTTTCTTTTTTTTTCTTTCTCTCGGGGACATTCCATGTCATGGTGATAATAATTGATGGTTGCATGAATTAATGGACGTTTGCTATCTCTCAATTTTATCCTCTGATACGGGACCTACCAAGCTATCGTCTACTACCAATCACGGTTTATGTTGCAGCGAGTCAACTGACTGAACTGTCACTTTGATGCCTTACTTGCTCTAGATGTGCATATTTTGCGGCGGCGAACGTGGTATTTTGTGGTTAAAATCCGTTGAAGATCCGAAGAGTTCGTCTGTCGAAGATTGAAGTTGGAACAGGGTAGCTAATTGATAGAATTATCCACTTCTTCTCGGCACGTTTCTGCACGGTCTAGTTTCCATATTAGCAAATGACAAACCCAGTCCTGTTCAATATCAACCACTCCATCACGCTCGAACCCTTCCTCTTGTTGACTAGCTTTGAAATCATTTTAATCCACTCTTGAATTGTATAACCCCAGCCATAAGTTTTTTCCATGTCACGTACCTTGTAACTCAATATGCGAGGCACGTTTCGGCAATGGCGTCAAGTATCATGTCAAGCTGTCATTCGTTCACTTCAGTGACTAGACAAAATCTCCGAGGACTTCAACCAGGTTGCATCGGAAACAGCTCAACATCAACCACTCAATGGTCTTCAAAGACTATTGGTTTCGAACCAGGGAAACTGTTGGAGCCAATAGATATTGATTTCGGTGTTTGTTCACCCCACCAAGAATAGTTTACACTTACCCCTGGGTCCTCGATCAGGCTGGGTGGGTGGATTGACCGCCCAAGGTCGGAAAGATGGGCAAGGATCTAATTCTGCACTTCTGCACTTCTGCACACCCACCTGCAGCTCAGTTCAGTTCTTTGTTTGTTCGATGATACCATCATCCCATACAGCACATACGCACGCATCCATCAAATGATCCCGATCTCACAGACCACAGGTAAGACGCTTATGCCGCTCCATAATCCAACACAGACACTTTCTCCACTTGAAAAAGTAGCTCCAAGTACCAGATACGACCATTGAGATTTGTTATTCTTATATAGGTACTGGTGCCTACATCTGGAGTTGATCTTGGACCTTCATTACGTCTGAACTAGATCTGTCAGTATATTTGGGCTGGTCTCTGAGGATCAATAGATCCTAAGACTCGTTCTCTTATTTCTCTTTACCCTAGCCTTTTTCATCCTCTTTCGTTCACTCATCTTTCATATCCAGTACGACATTTTTCAATCAAGACCAAGGAGTGAGAAGTAAGAAAAGGACCCAGTCGGTTCAGCAGTCCAACGACTGATAACAATGTTTTGATAATATAAATCGAGCTTGATACTTGCTCCGTGGCCAAGCAACCTCACTTCATCATAATGCGGGGCATTCACTTATTGTTCGCAACGTTGATGTTATTTCTTCTATCATCCGCTCAAACACTCGTTGCTATAAATGGTTTCTCAATATCAGAACCACCACCTTCATCATCTCCTAGCACAACACAATCAGAGCCCTCGACATCGAGGAAGGATGAATCGACATCCACGTTATCTACAGCCACATCATTGATCACAAACACAATCGCTATCTCTTCTATTCTATCAGCCTCCTCAACTTCTGGAACAGATCACCTTACGGGCAATGCCGAAGTTGCATCAACAGCCACAACGAGTGCCGCTCAATCGACTCAAACAGCAGCTTCGTCCACAAGCTCTGGTACAAATCGCAATACGCTGATCATCATTCTTGCCTCTGTTCTCGGTACACTCGCTATCATTGTTGTTTCAATTGCTATATATCTTTTTAGACGATATCGGAGGGAACGTAGTTTCACTGGAAGAGGAGTGACTCCGATAGACGACAGCGAAATTGAGTCATGGCGACGCTCTGGGAATGAAAGAAAGGTGTTTATGGGCGAGGACTTGGTATTTGACAAGGAGACTGGAGGCCGAGACTACTTTCAATCCAACACAATACAAATGGCGCACTCTCCAGGTTGGACGTGGACTGCTTCTCCTACATCCACTCGAACGCGATCTACCTTTTACCCCTCGGGTATCTCAGGATACGTACCTGATACCCCTACTTTTCTCGCTCAGGCTCCAAACGCTAGAGTTGGTCTTACCGACGAAATTATGCCGGGTGCAGAACCATTCATAAAACCAGCGGAACGACATAGATCAAGGCTATCGAAGTCAGGAGGTCATTCACGCACGAAGAGCAGGAGGAGTAGTTTGAGTGCGAGAAGCATGTGGAGTATTAAAAGTGGCAATGGAGGCGAATCAAAAGAATTGAGAGCCAACGACAGGGTAGCGACATGGTACGATCCAGAAGATGACTTTCGAATCCATAGAGATTACAGCCACAACAGAGACTACAACGATTCACCCATGTCATTTCGAGAAATGACACCAGGCTCGGGGACGCCTGGGCCAGTCACATCATTATCACCAAGACCACCACCACGTGCTGCGCACCCGTCATATTGGGATAGCGACCGTGAGATTGGGTTGGCCATCTCATAGTATTAGGCCTGGACGCCAGTTCTTTTTTTTTATGCATTGTTTGGGTCATGAGGGGGCAGTGGAGTTAGTTTGCTATAAATGATGGAGGGTTACTTATATTGATACCAAGGAGGATTTGTTCATATTGATGGAGATTGACAACTCGGGGAAGAAACCGTGCTGATCGGTACAACATTATGGCACTTGTAGATTGGGAATTTGAAATTCACCACGCGATGAGAGATTTTATTTATGATATGCACAGTCTGGTGACTGACGCAACAGAAGAAATACAGAGGCATGATATAGCATGTAGATATGACGATTTAAATACAAAATCAATACACAAATAAGCTTTGGCTTCAATTGATCCAAGTTTCTCAATGCTTCAAATCTGTGAATTGCGCTCACACATCTGAGAAAGTCGAAGTAACGTTGTCCGAGTACACTGATAGCCCCAGTGAAATACCTTGAACTTTCCAGATACAGCAAGCATCAAATTCTACAGCCTTACTAACAATTCAAAGCCATACCCCTCAGAAGCCACAGTATTAAAACTTCCACGTGACTCTACACGAGCTTCGCGTCAGCGCGTTTCCCAAGCTTAAATGGTTCACCGCCTCCCAAACAAGAAATGAATTGCCCAATTGCATTTGCTTAAAGACAAACCCATAAACCAAACTACTATTCCCATCCTCGACGTCACTACCACCGCACATCCCAATTCCTCCTTCCCACGAATACGAATATTTCAAAATGCCACCACGAAAGAGCGATGTCGCAAAGCCAGTCGTCGGAGATGAAGCTACACCTGTTAAGGAAACGACGGTAGTTCGAGAGGGAATTAGTATTGAGGTTTGTTGTTATAATTACTTTCCTTAGACGGACCGGACTCCAAATTCTTCTCTTCGATTGGAATTGCTCGGATCGGATTCCATTGACTTTGGGTGACCTCAATTACTTCGATTTCTCTCCTCGCATTCGAGCTATACGTCAAACTAATACATATGGCGATGGGCAGGATCTTAGTCTCCCGAAAAGTATCGTAACGCGATTGGCGAAGAGCGTGCTACCGCCCAACACGCAGATTCAGGGAAATGCAATGTTGGCGATGGGAAAGAGCGCCACGATTTTTGTTAATTATTTGGCTACACAGTGAGTAGATTAAGGTTCTTTGGAGATTCGGAGGATTGGGAGGAGCAAAAGCGATTGGGCATTGGGGCAACACTGAAATCAAAAGTTTAAGATGAAAACGAAGAATGGGAGTGGGAGAGATTGTGTGAGCAGATTGCTAATGCGATTTTCAATGAGATAGTGCAAATGAGAACGCACACAGTCGAAGTGTTAAAACGATAGCGCCGCAAGATGTTTTCAAGGCGTTGGATGATATAGAATTTCCTGATTTTAAACCGAGGTTGGAGGCGGAACTTGCGAGTTAGTATTCCATTCCATATTGTATGGTTAAGGAAGTTTGTTGGAAGGCAAACCAAGGGAGATACGACATGCTAATCATGAATAAACGAATATCAGAGTTTATCGAACTGCAAAACGACAAAAGAAATACATATAGAAAGAAAGTTGCAGCGGATAAAGTAGCTGGAAGTCAAGCGGGAGGTGAAGACGGAGAGGGCGATTCGGAAATGTTGGATCGAGAAGGGGATGGAGAACCAAAGGCTAAAAAAGTTAGGCGAGATGGAAGCAGTGGGGGCAGTGGGGAGGCACAAGAAGAACATGATGAGGAAATAGATGCAGATGAAGAGAATGATGAAGAGGTGGAGGGAGAGGAAGGCGAGGATGATGAAGAAGGGGAGGGTGAAGCAAGGGAAGATGATGACGGAGAAGAGAAATCTGATATTGAGGAGTCAGAAGAAAAAGAGGTAGATGACGAAGCGCTGGATAATGGGGAGGATAGTGATTAAAGCTGGCATTGTTGTGTGTGGCTTTTGAAGGGTGGATGTGAAAGGGAATATCTTATTTGTTAAGGATTGGGATTGGAAGGAAAGCGAAGCGTGCATTTGCAATGATGGAGTTTGGAATATGGATATAGGTTGTAAAGAACAAAAGTCCGCCAGGCACAGCAATATATGATTGTAAATTTATATTCGTCAAGGTTCTTTGGATACAAAATTTACAGCGGAGGGTGATCCAAAGTAAGAAAGGCTCGAACTTCAATTCTGAGATAGAGAAAAGACTAGTGTCTAACTGCATTCCAAGAGGAAGAGGCATGAGGACCTGTAATAAGCTCCTCGAGTGAAGTAATCCTCAACCTGTACACACCAAACTTTTGCATGAATTTAATCAATAAGTTGAATCGAATGGCATAATAACTCAAAGCCACACATCGGAAAATAAGGCAAGGGCACATGCATTGGGAGCATCAATAAAGCACCGTTCCTAACCACATCTTATTGCCAAGTCAGGCATCCGTCATATTTCATCTAAAAGTACCTAGGTAGTTCACGTTTGAGACATTGCATTCATCATATTACTAGCCATATTCAAGATTACAAATATCCTCTACAAATAAATATATTACCAACATCACATGTCGTGTTTTCAAAAATCAACCTTTCAAAGACGGAGAGGAAGTATAGGATGAAAATTCTCATCTGAGCGAACGTTGAACGTTACGGCAAAGTGAGAGATGAAAATCTGCATACAAACGAAAGCTTTGGGAAACCTATCCTAATTTCCTAATGTCCATTTTCGCACGTAGACAAACGCAAAAGATACCTCGTCAGGTGCAATAACGTCCAGGGTGATGTTGTATGCCGATCCTGGATGTTGTATGCAAATCGCTATACTAGACTCTCGAATGTATATCATAGTGTTTAGGGGGCAATGGGCTTTTGGGTCCACCTTTCTCCTGTGTGGTAAAATACAGATTCGATGCGAGTGAGGGAATTAGGGAGGCCGGTTAGTAACCCCAATACTGAGATTGTTGAGTGTTTGTTTGTGAGTCACAACTATGTAAAATCAGAATAGAACATAGAGGTGCAACTTTACAAGGAGAAATAGAATTAAAATATTTGCAAAGGTGGAAACTAATAATAAGTTACTAGCTATTGAAATTATAAATTCAGGGTAGAATTTAGGTACCTTGGGTGTAGAGCGAGTTTCTTGTCCTACATGGTGAACAGAGTGCAATTCTACGTCCTGGTCTTATGCTCGTAGTGTGAAGTTGTGTTTAGTATGCTTATACACTACGAATAACAGATAATCGTCATTCAATCTCCTCGCTACTATTCGTCTAATAACCTACCATACACCTGTTTTATTGCATAAGATCTTGAATATTGGAGACGAGAGTTTGACGTCGACACAATGTAGTATAAGGGGCGTGGAATAGCACATCAATGAAACCAACCATTCAAATGGATCGGGTTAATAACAGTAAATACATCTTTCAAAAACAAAGATAGAAATAAATAGATAGTACGATGAGTTGCTGGTGCGATACGAGTGAATATGCACGTGAGCGCACAGACGTATTGCATAGTTCTCGTAGCTCTAGAACCTAGAATTGAATAGGTACAATATCAATCAATGCATTAGACTTATATTCTGAAGGTGTCATAATCATCACCCAGGTGATACCAACAGTTGTGTTATAATGATACAAGTATCTCATTACACTTTCATCAAGCTTAGCGAAGCTAATGAATAGCGAGCGTGTGGGGCAAGGGGACTCGAGGGGGGCTAGAGCACGCAAGCTAAACGATCAATTTACTAGGAACAGAATACTATCACGAAGCCTCAATCCAACAATTCAAATGGGAATATGATGATATTGTTGTATATAATACCGTGTGCATAGAAAGTAATTGTCGAATGAAAGTCAAACTACATACTCTCCCCTCAGCTTGTAGTTCTTCCCTAATCTGTTTTTTCTCTCTTTACTTCGACCCTGTTCCCCGGCTGGTTGCGAAGAACCAGTTCCAAACCCTTTTCAGCTAGAAAATATACTCTGTGGCCGCCGAATATCACCAAGTAGTCTTATGAATTCCGCAAAATTTAGAATCCACGGCGACACCTGCACGTTATTCTTCAAAAAAGAGACAAGAGAGCTGTCTTTCCTGTCAGGCACAAAGAAAGGAAGGTCCATAACCACTTCGGGTGAATAGTACTCAAGGTTAAGACCATAAGCATAAGCTTCTGCGGGCGTAAAGTTATCAATGAGACCGGGATTAACACAAACCACAACAAAAATGTAAGGCCAGTGGCGATGGCGTCGAATACGGGATACCTTTGAGGCAATGACAATGTAATAAGGGGTAAAGACATCAAAACATGTGCTGTAACGAACAAAATTTCGCCATGTCTTTCCTCCCAACTTGTAGCCTGAATCGGGTCAAGACAGTCGAGCTGACAATTTTCGCCATTCGATATCGGAATGGAGAGCATAAGAGCTAAGCCTGGCGGATGAGACACCTTTTCTTGTCCACACAAAACGTTACATTGCCAGGCAGGTTGTACAATTTTCAGAGCTTCTGCAAGCACATCCATATCCCATAGTACCGGCAGACTGGTGGCTGCTACGTCGCGTTTAGCAAATCCATCTAAGCTAGCATTGCGGTTTGCTCTACAGAAATTCGAATCGATGATATTCTAGAAATGATCAGCAAGGCCTACTGTGGCATATATGCTCTCACATCACATGAGTATTGCTTCCAACTTACCGGTTGTTCTGGAAATGATATACATGCCGTGAAAAGAGCTAGCCGGTTTGCTTTTGCTGCGGAATCGGCAGCAGTGCTCGATTGTATCCAATTAGAGGTTCCATATATTACTGCGGTGATAAGACCAAGTAATGCTATAGCTAGCGTTAAAGGGCTAGTCCTTATTTCTGTGTCTTTCAACCAACCCCACAGGGCTTGGTGGAGACCCGATTTTGTAGGTGTAGCCTGTGGTGCCAGAATCACTGGATCAGCGTTCAAATCATCTGCTTAGGAGGAAGGAAGAGATGCGGGATTGCGAAGAGAAGTATTAGTTGCGAGAGGCTCGCTCGAAGACACAACGAGATCATAACCTACCGAAGTTGGAGAGCGCATTTCTGTTTGAGTTGACATGTCAGTCGATGCCATCTTAGTATAACCTGAAAGAATGAGACGAATAAAGCGATCAGATCATGAGAAATGTGAACGAATGTTCCTTCTTCACAATCTCACCGATGAGGCTGAGGAGTAATTTTTGATTGGTGGACAGTCCTGGAGTACCTAGGTAGATAGGTAGATAGGTAAGGTATGATCACACTCAAATCCAGGCTGTGCACCACAGCCACTTCAGGAGAACATGATTCCTATTCTGCCCATTCGACTGTATGCAATACGCGCTAGAGACTTCTCCAGATAGAACGAAGACTCGCAAGTTCCATTTTCTCTACGCACCCTATTGCAAAGGCCTGATGGCACCCATTTTGAGTCTAACCATTGCAATTTCGACAAAGTGATGCAACTCTTACAGAAAACTATTATGAAGTTTTGTGTGTTAGAGTCTTGATACTTATAATATAGGTCAAAAGCCTAAATAAAGTTTATAAAATATATTCTCCTTCTATAGAATCTAGCCTAATCTAGCTAGAATCTATTCTCATTATAGAATCTACCCTCTCTCTATCATAGAATTCAGTCTATAACGGACAGATTCTGTTGTAGGATCCAAGGGACATGAGAGTGAATTGCCTCTCAATTCTAAAGCATGGGAGTAATCAAATGGCTTTTGGGGGGTATGAGAGTGATTTGCCGTAATTGTTTTCGAAGACTATGTATTAGGCTTAGTGTAGACCCTCGTATGGCCATTCATAGTAGCTTGCGGTCCAAGTCTTTAAAGAGATGAGGAAACCTCCGAGTGGATGGCACCCCAAAAACTCAACCTCAAAGCAAAAAAACACAGGTTTGAAATCACAACAATAAAAGCACCAAAGAGTAGATTCAACACAATCCATTCATTCCATTTGATTCCAAGACCAAGTAAGTTACTTGCAACCAACCAACTACTTCTTCCTATCCCCATCGTACCATCTGGTATCTAGAAATCCAGTATATACAATATACAACAAATAATCATATAAGCCACCGCTTCCCATTTGTCCCTATACCCATATGTATCTACCCCTGTGTCTCCACGAGGCCTATTACCAAAATAATTACAACCATCTCCATTTCCTTGACCACAACTGATCAGTTGTTTCACCACCCTGGAAACAATATTAGATAAAATACCATTCGACTCCACCAAGATATCTGTCGACCTTTAGTGTATATAATATGATGCAAAAGCCACCAAACTGGCCCATTCCATTTGATGCATTTTGTCAATGACTAAAAAAATAATGCCAATCAATAATAAATAAAACTCCATATTCACCCATCCATTGAGACTCATCAATTCCGGAGCTCTTGGGTGATCAAAAAAGTAAAAATGCTGATGTAGAATCACCACCAGACTGACAAACGCTAAAGCCGCTTGATGAAACAATCTTAAAACCACCCTCTACCTCAACACCCCCTAGATTCATTATGATGAAGAGTTAAGAGAAGCAAATCTCCCCTCGAAAGCCCTTAATCTTTCTTGTTCAATCGTCTTCTGTAATTTTCTCGTTTCACGTACGGCTTCTTCTCTTTCGTTCTGTAGTTCCATTACTTCGATCTGTGCGATATTCATACGGCCGACAACTTCCTCCATCTCTCTATCTGCTTCTGCAAGAGCAGCTTCAAGGTTTACAACTTGTTGTCTCAAAACCTCAACTTTCGAGTCCTCGGTTACCGACATTCCTTTTCCAGATGTGGTAATAGAAAGACGCGGTACCTTTTTCGCATTTGCGAACAATGGAGACATTGGAGATTTAGGCCCGAATGAACGAGGAGAACGGAGTTCCGACTTCACGCGAAGAAGCTGGATATTATGACTGTCCTTGATATCACGAATCTCATCTTCATGACGAGCAATCCTGACCTCAGAAATATTCTGAGCAGCCATAAGCTTCTCCTCAAGAGCCCTTAGCTTGGTTTGAAGGAATGTGATCTTTTGCGCATTGGCTTTCTGCTCCTTCTCTCCTCGCTCAATAGCATCAGCTAGACGCTGTCTAAGAGTGCTATTTGAAGCAAGCTGCAGTCTGACTTGTCCAGCTAATTCCTCGACTCGTCTGGCTGATTCACGTAGCTCATCTGCCAGTTGCATCTCCTCTTGAAGATGTACCTTCTCGGAATCTCTCAAAGATTCCGATTGCTCTCTGACTGCCTCAAGCTCTTGTTTTACAACATCTCTTTCAGTAATTGCGTCAGACAAGCTTTTCTCCAACTGCTCCATAGCTCTTGCAGTATCCTCGTCATTAGAGGCTGAGGTTTCAAGGGCCTTGATTCGCTCCAGGGAAGCTGAGTAAGCTGCTTGAAGATCCCGGTACGATCGCTCAAGTGTCTCGGAGGTTGCGTGTGAGCTGCCGGGTGTAGAATCTGTGCTAGATCGTTTGATTAATATGTCCTTCTCTTGTAACAAGCTTCGTAGTGAGCCGATTTCCTGTTCAGCGCGATCGAGATCCATCTTTAAACCACCTAGACCTTTTTCGCATTGCCACTTCTGCTCAATTGCTTCATCAGCACGGCGACGAAGGGTATTGATTTCCTCTCTAAGATTTGAAACTTCCTTATCGTATCCTTGCCGCCTCGGGGATTGGTTCATAGCGCGATCTCTTTCCATTTCCAGTTGGCGGATTTTCTTTTCATTTTCACGATTCTGGTGCTCTTGACGTTCAAGCAAACTTTTGAGAGCACGATGTAGAGAATCTCGTTGGAGTTCAATATCCTTTACTCGTTCTGCCAAAGCTTCTCTAGACTCGGCGGTCTTGACAGATGTTGTCCTAGATAAGCCAGGTGATCTAGCGGTTTTGCCAGTGTGTGCGAGAGAATTGGCCCGCTTCAAGCCACCTAGACCACCACTCAAACCACCGAGTCCACCGATGCCACTAATGCTCATTATGGATGATCTCGACCTGGGTAGATTGCTTATGCCGTCTTCTTCCGAAAGGGAGTTGAACTGGTTCGTCTCCATTTGTAGCCTCTGGGCATTGATTAATGTGGTATTCTCCTTCTTTAGAAGTTGTATTTCTTGATTCATCTTGCTTTGCTCGTAGGTCAACTTTTCATGTTCTGCAGCTTGTGCTTCAAGTCCTTCGACACGTGCCTTGAGCTGAGGAACAATTTCATCCCGTAAATTATCACGCTCGTTATGTGATGTTTCAAGATCTGCTTTGAGTGCAGTCAAAAGATCTTCAAAGTTTTCCCTGATTTGTTTCTCTTCGGACAATTTGCGTCGAAGATCCTCACAAGTTGCTTCCAACTCTTTAAGGCGTCCATTGGCATCCACTGAATTTATCGTTGCAAGATCAACCTAAGCCATTACATTAGTTGTATTCATTTCTTTTTAACCTGGAGAAAATTACCTGAGCCGCTCTTTCTTCTAAAGACCGAATTTGTATTTCAAGTTGCTTTCTTAAAGCTCTCTCATCTTGTAGCTTATCTGTAAGCTCTAATTTGATAGAAGCCTTCTCTTGCTCTGTCTTTCTCTGTATTCGGTCAAGCTCATCCTGCTTAGGATCGGGTTCTCCATATCTGGGAATCACACTTGTTCCAGAATCTGAAAAATAATCACTTGTTCGCTTGCTACTATTTGTTCCTGAATTTTGGGCCTCGAGCTGTAACCTGTCTACAAGATCTTCCAGGTCCATCTCCCTTCGTATGGAAGATGCTAGCTCTTGGCTGATTTCTTTCAATTCTCGCTCCATCTCTTCTACTAGTAAAGGCGGCGGACTAGGCGTCGCTATGGGTATTTGTAGATATGCGTTTTCAAAGTATTGGGCAGCATCTGCATTGGCTTTAGGAATGTCGATCGCGGCCGGTGGCACTTTAGTATGTGTCCTCGAATGGGAGTCTTCAAAATCCGAAAGTTTATGCGGAGATGCATTTGACGATGGTATGGGTGAGTTTGGTGAATAGTCTGCCTTGTCTTCCGAAAAGGTTGTCGTTGAACTCGATGGGGATACGGCACCTCCCCAGCTACTAAAGAAAGAACCAAGTTTCCCCGGTGATTTCGGTTTATGTATAGTTGATGTAGAGTCGTGAGATTCGTGAGTGTAGGTTCGTGCCGGAGCATTAGGTATAATATTATGTGGTGGTGTAGCTTTGGATGAGAAAATGGACATAGTAGCAGAACCCGGACGACTTCCTGGACTTGAATCCCCGTACCAATGACCGGTAGATTCAGAATCAGAACTTAATGGCGAATCGCTAACCAATCTTTCATGCCTCGAGGCTCCCGGTGGACGTGTTTGAGACGGGACTAAAAGGTTCGGACTTTTTGGACTAAGGATTTGTTCTTCGTTATCTGTTGGTTGTTCTGGTAGCGTTGGCGTCACTGACGTCCAAGCGATATGTTCGCTCGAAAATCTCCTAATTAAGCAGTCTTAGCATCCACATGAAACAATGAATAAGTTTGATCAGATGTCAGAAATGGTGAATGCCTAGTAAACATACTTTGATGATGGACGTTCTTGTTTCGAAACACTCTTGGAGCTTTTAGAACTTTTGGAGCTCCTTGAACTTCTGATTGAACTTCGGATGGAATTTCTATTGCTAGAACTTTCTGGGGAAAATGGCAAAGCGCTTTTTATATCCGATGGAAATTCGTAAAGTGTTGGACTATCTGCAACATTCGTATACCGAGAATATGGAAGATCCGGCTCTGGTAATTCTTCGATAGATGGACTGAAGTATTCCGCCGTGGAATACCTGGTGGAAAACCTGGTTGCCAGAGGCGAGGCACTTACAGGTAAAGGTTTGCGACGAACGGAATTTACTGACGACGTGGAAGCAGTTGAATATGCGCGCGATCGGGCTGTGGCTGACTGTGTTTGTGAGAACTGCGAATATGTAGGATTCTTTGGTCGAGAATTTGGCCGATGTTGGTTTTCATGTGGATTTGGCTGTGGAATGGCGACCGGGGTAGTAGAGTCCGTGAGATCAGATGGATTCAATTGAGTATTCGAAGCGTAATGAGTCTCAGAATCAGGAGTTGAGGGGTGAGCTTCTGGTTGTATATCTGCGACGGACGCCATTCTTTCTATAAGGCCCAGATGGCAATATCAAAACATTAGGGTTTAGATGAGTACCGGAAGAAGAAAAGGAAAAAGATGTGCAATCAAGGAAGGCCACTGGAAGAGGTTTGGTTCGAAGGGGGGGAAACGAGGTATGGGAGATAGAATGGATCAAAAGGGTCGAAAG
The DNA here is from genome assembly GCA_004916875.1 of Botrytis galanthina. Classification (NCBI taxonomy): domain Eukaryota; kingdom Fungi; phylum Ascomycota; class Leotiomycetes; order Helotiales; family Sclerotiniaceae; genus Botrytis; species Botrytis galanthina. The sequence continues at coordinate 37,608 of PQXL01000218.1, forward strand.
AGGTTGGAACCCCCGACAGTGAAAGATAAGCGATCACAGTAGTAATTGGGCTTAATGATGTCCGGGATTGAAATTGAGGAGTAAGCTGGGGGTGGAAGTGGAAGTGGAAGAGGAGGAGGAGGAGAATTAGGTTTACTCTTCAGATTTCGAGATGGAAAGTCTTTCGAACAAGAATTGAGATCCAATGGAGAGGTGGTAGACTATGAATTAAGATTTACCCTTAGCAATAATAGTAAACAATAGGATTTACCCTTCACCAGAATCATTCTTCATTGGTGCTTAGTTCTTACTCTTTTCACTTCACTTGGGAAAATGAGTTTTGACTCAAATTGGTAGTGACTGCTACCGTTGAACCAGGATAAGGATGTGAAGACAGAAAAAAATGGACGCGCTACTCATTTGGAGTTAGTGCGTGAGGACGGACGAACCTGGCACTATGACCAATGGAGAATAGTCTCTTTGGAAAAGTGGAGAGACGGAATGGAAGCGGAATCACTTTCAGGCACAATTTAACTTTGATTGGTCGATGGCTTCTTAGGGTGGATCATCAGTGAACGCAATCCAAAATTTCGATGTTCTGTCCATCCAATCTTTGGCTCACCCTCATATTGTTCCCTTACACAGGAATTGTGAATCGTCAACCGCTTCATTCTAAGCCAATAAGCTCAATAGCAGGACTATCATCTGTTGATTTCTCTGCCGAAACTCTGCGTGTGCGCGCCAATGTGCATATATGCCACATCAACAGTAATAACTGAGTGGATAACACAGAAAGGATAGGGAAGACAGGGACCAATCGATCTGATCTTCTCTTTGCCGACAGACCCATTACCCCTGATTAACAGAGCTGCAGTAATGCAATGCAACCCTTTATTGCTTCGAGGATAACGTTGAACGTATCAAAGATCCATCCGGCACCATTCATGCTTCGCGTTGAGCCTTTGATCAAAATCAAATTATCAATATCCAAGTCTTCGGTGTAATTGTGCTTAATCCTCCAATCATCAACGAAAGGATTCATCGATTCATACGTCCATTGCGCTGAACAATAAGCAGCCCAATAGTCATCTTACTGCCCCCATCACATCATTGGTAACCAGGTCGCATTCAGCCCGATGAACATACCATCTTGAACATATGCAGCATCCACAGCGATTACACTCGACTCCGATGACGCTTCTTACGTTGCTAATGCTGTGTATGTAGACTTGGACCGAACATGAGAATAACCGTACAATCTTGATCCTATGTAGCACATAAGGTTTGAGTGAGACGTCTTACAATTACCTTACATCATAAGGCTTCCGCCAAACAGATAGATCATTCGATGATTACCACGACGAAATTACTACTGTTTGTCCTGAGACAGTCTACTACAAAGATCCGAGTTCAAACTATTCTTAGAATATTATACTGTGCATTGAAATTCTTCCATTCATATGATCCATCCTCTGATATCTGGATCTCCGCATACAGACAAACAAACTACCAAGCTACATCCATTGCGTATGTCAGAATGGCACCCCATCCTAGAGGAGTAGATTACATGGGATACCTAACAGGTATAAACAATCCTTTCGTGAGCGCTAAATCTTCCCTAAATCTTCCCTAAATTGGTACATTGTACCATTGTACCATTGAATGGCCCGTTCCGGTAGGTAGCCAGGCACTGGAAATTACTATGCCCCCTCGCTTGATCACAGCTGCCATTGCCACACGTTGCTCTAGAATCTGTCCGTTTCTTCACAGCCACCAGATCGAAATCTCATTCAACGTAGATTAAGAATTCCGAGTAAATTTTATATTGTCTTTTGATCCCTTACTCGAAAGCTAATTAATCTACCCTCGAAACCTTCATTCGTTTTAACTTGCTACAAAACTAGATGGTAATGTTCCAATGTTCTATCTCCTTGCTGCATTCACTACAAGTCCTTCGTCGCGAGAAGTTTAACGCTCTTAAACTTTTACCGAATTGCCATCCCATCTCGACGGATGCTTCCACAACACATACCGAGAACCGAACGTGAGAACTATCCAAAGTCTAAACTCTCGAGCATCATGTACAAAATAATAAAGTATATTGAATCCCCGACGACTGGAACCGGCAAAAGGTGAGAAACCCCCAAACTCAATTTCGAAATTAATAATCCCTTCGTAGTGTTCATCTTACTAGATGTTCTAGTCTATAGAAAGTACCGCACTGTCTGTCTACTCACCTGGTATACGGAACTACCTACCTTCAGCTCCACTTTTCATCTCCTTGATGACTGATGGATCTAGACCCTGAAGAAGATATTCATCATGATTCTATTTTGAACACACTTTATCAAATTTGTGAATTATGCCCAAGAGAATTGTAGAATTACACTTCGCCGTCGTAGAATTACATTTCTCTGCACTCAAAATTACCCTTCTGTCTACTTTTACATTTTTCATGCTGCGAACCCTCCTATCCAGCATAATCCAACCAACCTTACTGATTTACACAATATGTCAAAACGCTACCCGTCCTGACAGCTCTTTTCCTAGGTCTGATGATCCTCCACCCACGTTTCCAACGCTTCTTTACACTCCTGCCTCTTGAAATCCTCAGGCCATCCGTGTTTTCGGATAATAGCTTGCAGCTCCTCACAGTGCTGCGTATCCTCATCTCTCTGTATATCTTCATCGTTCCAGACCTTCTCCCTCCCAGTGGGATCTGCAAAGGCAACCCAATGCAAGCTTTCAAACTTGCTTCTCCATTCAGCCAAGAGATCCTCAAGCTTCTTCGTCTCACCACATGTATTGCGCCATGATCTTGGGTCATCGGGGGCGTAGTCGACGTCGGCTTCGGTAGAGTTGTTATGTGCCCAATCTGTCACAGTGCCTTGATGCCCTTAGCAAAAGTCCAAGGGAGAACGCGAGAAGGATAGTTAACCATCAGTAGTATCGAGCAGCCACCAATTCCCCCAATAGTTGTCCTCACTCATCGTCAAGGGGATAACCCAGCCTTTGACTGCATCTTCTGGCCAGGCAAGGTCAGGCTTGAAATTCTTTGCCTCCTGTATATCAATCGGCTCTCTGAATGGTGCAGCAGTGTAATCAATGGGAAATGTCCCAAACGCGATCGCATAGCCTTTCTCCTTGTCTGGATTCTGCAGATATGGAAGGTGCTTGAGGAGGTCAATCACAGCATTAGTCTTCTCTAGCGGTGCGAAGTTGGATTTTGTGATATTCGACCAGCCAGATGTGGGAGGGGAGACAATGTCAGATTCTTCGACATAGGGAAGCTTGCTTAGGGCTTTGTAGTAGGTTTCTATTGCTGCTATGATTGATTCGGGTTTGTAGATCAATACTTGGCCGTCGAACCGAGGATCTGGTTCGTTGGAGGTCGCCATGATCATAGAGGTTGTATACAGAACGCCGTGAAAGCGATTTGCAAGATATTAGTACTGAACATAACAAATTATACTCTCTAGTAATTTATATTGGGTAATCATAAGGATATCTTAGATTTGAAATTGTAATCATTAGAATTATTACAACTGTTTTATCCATATTTTCTTTATTTTCTATCATATTATATTCATCTATACACATCTTCCATCACAAAGAAAATCGAAACATCAACGTCTCTCTCCTCCTCCCCTCTCCCTCGTTTCGCTTTCCTCCCACAAATAAATCCAAGTAAATTCACAAGCTCCACATCCAAACCTCGTTTATCATCATCATCATCATCATCATCATCATCCATGTACCGATCATTCCATTCACATCTCCACCTCCAATACCCATTTCATAATCCATTATCCATGATATTATCCATCCATCCATCCATCCAGGCACCTTTACGAAATAAGAGCCAAGCTCCACCGTCTAAGCCTCCCCCTTAACTTAGCAAAGATCATCTCCCATCTTCCAAATCCCCATCCGTTTTGAGAAACGCCGAAATTGGAGAGAGATTGAAGCTCGAACCAAAGAGGTATCCGGTCGCGTCGTTCATCGAAGTTGTCGCGTTGATGCTGGATAGACGCGGCTGCTTTACCTTTTTTCTCATTAGAGTTCGCTTCAATGGTTGAGAGTGTTTCCCTGCTGTGGTTTAATTCTTCCATTTGATAGGCCTTGGTATGTATGTATGTATGTATGTGTGTGTGTCTCTTTTGATTTACCCGCGTTAACTTCAGGAAATAAAAGTAGAGGCTACTTATTGTTGAAGAAATCTCAAGCTATTGATTTCGTCACATATTGCGCGGTTCATGATCCAGTAATATGATCTTATTCGTCCTCTCCTCTGCGGAAGTTTCTCATGAGCATGCCTTGAAATTCGTCATGTGGTTGATATCGCATCACACCACAAAATTGTCAACATCCAATATCACCTTCGATGGATAGATAGGTAGTCTGCAGTACACAGACGGGCGAAATGTGGATGCATTGTGATAAAATGTCATTCTTGTCTGCCGGCCTATCTTTTCTGCATTGAAACTTTGGAGTATCAAAGTCCTTGTCCTGATACCCCTGATCTACATATATTTTCTATCATTATTTCATTCTTGCTTCAAAATGTATGATGTTGCTTGTGTGATCATCACCCACCCGATGCTATCTCTCCACCTATCTATCCACCTACTACCTCCTACCTTACTTACCTGCGAGCCTGCCTACCTATTATCCATTAATCGACGAGCCATCATCTATCAACCGTTTCCACCAAGCCGACCGCCCAGAACTGGTTCCATCTCAAACTTCAAACTCCATCCCAAACCCTCACAATCCCACACATGTTCCGTCCGTCCCCTTCTACCCTCTTTCTCTACCGACCATATCCCTTCCCTCTTTCTCTCTCACCCACATCCCAAGAACGACCCCTCAAAAAAGAACCAAAAATCCAAAAATCAAATGTCCTCGGAGAGACTCGAACTCTCGACCTTTGGATGGCTAAAGTGACTGTTAACAATCACCTCATATAGGAATATGAGACCAACGCTCTAACCAACTGAGCCACGAAGACTTGGTATTTGATCATGTGATAATTGATGAAGTCCCCTCCAATCTTTAAAAATATATTCAACCCAAAATATCTTTCAAATTTTAGGAAAACTAGGAATCTTGTGAAGATTTTGTAGATGGGCTTTTGGGACTTGGAAACAATTACAAGAGAGAGATCGTGATGGGGATGGATTTCATATGCTAGGTAGTTGGTTGACTATATTTATTCATCATTCCTGTCTTTTGTAACTGTCTCTTTTCGGCCTACTACATCAGTTCATCAAGCTATCTATGTGAAAAGATACAAAGACCTCTTCTCCTCTACCGGTATCCTTCTTGAAGATAAATAACCATCTGTCTTTACCCATCACGTCCATATATGTACCTAGAGTTCTTCCATTCCTCCATCCCTCTATCCCTCTATATCCCCTCCATCCTTTCCTTTCCTTTCCTCAATTCGACTCCTCTCACGATACCATCAGCTCACCATCGACTTCAATCTATATTACTATTATATAATCATCATCACAGTTATCATACACTGTTGACACACTCCTCCCTTCTACATACCACAACTTGATCCACCTCCTCTTGTCTCCTCTCATTCCATCGCACTTTCACATTCACTTCCACATTCATATTCACATCCATACTTACTCAACAAATAGAAATTCCAAACATCCACCTACCCACCTACCCACCCACCCATCCCCTCTCCCCCTTCCTCTCATCATTTATCCTCTTCTCGATCTTCCACACCCTATCTCCTCTTACCATTTCCCATCCCAATCTCCATCTTACATATCCTCCCCTCTCTATCCCCTTTCACCCCAGATCTCCCGTCCAGAAACCATTCCAAGCTCCAAGTTCCAAGTTCCAAACCACCCCAAACACCAACCCATCAACCCACCCACCTACTCACCTCAAACTCCCAATCTCCAACACCTTCCACCCCCCGGATCTCTCCACCCCAGGACCGACAATACCCACTAGCGCTCTCCCTCTCGTCATTTAGCCACCCAGTGACGTACCTCCAACACATTCTCTTCAATTCCCAAACTCCAATCCCCTCAATACATAACCCCAGATACCCTCCTTCTCCTTTCCTAATCTTCAACCTTCAAGCCCGATTCTAGCCACCACAGTTATTTTATATTTTCCCCATGTATCTATCCTTCCTTCACCTATCAAATCAGACTGAAAATATATTTGATGCTCAGCCTTGCGCCATCCATCCATCAAAGCAAGTATACAACACATCAAAGGACTTGCGAACAATACGAACCCATCTACAAAGGGAAATTTCTGCACAATAGCAATGATTTTGTCAAAGAAATAAAAAAATTCGAGGAAGGTTTCGGCAAATTCTGAATACAGGTAGGAAGAATTTTCAGAGCTGTTGAATTGATCCCCAAATTCGTGACTTTATACAAATCAAACAACCAAATTCACTTCATATCACTAATATGCATATATCAAACAATATAAGTAGAGAAAGAACAGTAATCTTAAATTGCTATCCCCCCACTAAATCCAAAAAAAACTATTCTACTAACCATCAAATCATGATTAGATGATTGTCTATCCTCAATTCAAATCGAACTAAGCTGAGCTCCATGCACAATAGCAACTGAGAATCCTCCCAAGGCAACCTGCCCAAGGTATTCTCCGACTATATTGAAGATGTTGAAGTTCTCCGTAACGCCGAATGCTATGTATGCCACACCTCCCATCCCCGAAAAGAGTAATAATCCATTGCCCGCCATATCTACGGTCTATGTTGAAAGACTTTTATCTTCATTTGCGTCTTTTGCTATGTTATTCTTGAAAAACAAATGAGAAGAAACTCAGAAAATAGTGCTTTTGTCATACAATAAAGCGCTGATCGAAGCAGGTGTAAAAAAAAAAGTGAATGATATCATAAAAAAACTCCCGCCATATATTGGCCCCAAAGGTCGTTGAGACCATGCCTTTCATCAATCATTGCGCCGTTAGATATCCGTAGGAAATACAGGGAATCCTGGTTGTACAAAGACGTTGAGTCCTGTACTGATGTTGTGTTTTGAGTTTATTATATTTTTATTTAGAACTTGAGGGTCTTTGGCTTCTCCCAGCTGAATTCTTGGCTGGTGAAGTGACCGTTCTTGGCAGTCTTGAAGTAGATTGGCTTGGCCAAATCGAGCTCCTTGACAATGACACCAGGTCTCAAGTCAAAGTTGGCTCTGATGATCTCAACAAGTTCATCAGAGGTCTTGCTGGATGTACCGTAGGTGTCAACAAAGATTGAGAGTGGCTCAGCAACACCGATAGCGTATGAGAGTTGAACGAGAGCACGTCTGGCAAGTTTGGCATTGACCAAGGACTTGGCAATCCATCTAGCGACGTAGGCAGCAGATCTGTCGACCTTGGAGAAATCCTTTCCGGAGAAAGCTCCACCACCGTGAGCACCCCATCCACCGTATGTGTCGACAATAATCTTTCTGCCAGTAAGACCAGCATCTCCTTGAGGTCCACCAATGATGAAAAGTCCGGATGGTTGGATCTGAAAGAGATATGTTAGCAAAGTATTATCGCAAGATGATTAAAATGAAACTTACGTGGTAGATGGTCTCCTCAGTCAAGTATTCAGCTGGGATAACCTTCTTGATGATCTTCTCCAAGATCTCCTTTCTCAAAGACTCAGTGGTGATGTTCTCGTCGTGTTGAGCACTGACGACAACAGTGTGAACCTTTTGTGGGACAACAGCTCCGTTGTCGTGCTTGTACTCAATGGTAACTTGAGTCTTGGTGTCAGGTCTGAGCCATGGCAAGCTTCCGTCTCTGCGAGCAGCGGACATAGCAGCGTTAAGCTTGTGTGCCAATTGAAGGGTCAAAGGGAACAATTCAGGAGTCTCATCAGTAGCATAACCGAACATGATACCTTGATCACCAGCACCCAATTGCTCAAGAGCTTGCTCGTAGTGAAGACCTTGAGCGATATCTGGGGATTGTTCTTCAATGGCAACCAAAACGTTGCAAGTCTTGTAATCGAAACCCTTGGAAGAGTCATCGTATCCAATATCCTTGATGGCTCCACGGATAACCTTTTGGTAGTCGAGACGTGCCTTGGTGGTGATTTCACCAAAGACCATAATCATACCAGTCTTGGTAGCAGTTTCACAAGCAACCTTGGAGAGAGGGTCCTCAGCTAAGCATGCATCGAGAATAGCATCGGAGACTTGATCAGCGATCTTGTCTGGATGTCCCTCACCAACAGACTCGGACTAGAGAAAACGATCAGTAAGGGAAAATTTGTTATCGAGTCAAAAGGCCAGCTTACGGTGAAAAGGAAGGTTCCTTGGTTGTGGTGGGAAACCCCATTTGATCCGTTGGCTTGAACCATGATTGCGGTTGGTATATGTGAGGAGAAGATGGAGAAGAGAGAGATGTTTGAGAGAAAATGGGAGGAAAAGACAAATTACTGAGAAGTGTTTGTTTTTAAAAGAAGAAGAGAAGAGTCGAGAAAGTTGAGGGGTCGGGAGAAAAGGATCTATGTGGTATGTAAGGAAAAGGAAAAGTTTGTGATTGGGATTTTTTGGGGGAAGGTGGGGTTAAACAAAGAATATGTCTGTGCTACGAACTCCAATTGGTTAGTAATGAAATGGGAGAATTGCACCATATCTCCAGGACTGACTGGTACAGAATACCTCCCTAGTTCCCAATAGAGACTGCCAGGCTGGCCGACAGTCCAGTAGCATATTCTCCCATGCCTAGGTAGGTATGATCCCGAACACCTCACCGCTGTCAAGCCTTTCTTTGCTTTTGATTTCGCACAGGCGTAATTTGTATGTAAGATTCAAAGATGCGCATGCAAGATTGATTCCATACATCCCATGTTGATTCCGTACAGGGGTATCTAGGATGAGGGACTTGCAGTTCCAGCTGCCTTTCTCAGGTTGTCATACAGATATGAGTGATGATCTGGAGATGTTGAATGGATTGATTGGCTGGTGGTGTCAATAGTGGTTCATTGGCTTCAATCACCTAGGATACATCTCGGACGCCGAACATCTGGATTCAATATGCCCTTCGCTCCGAGATTGGTTGTGGTATTCTATATCATGTTATGCTTGGGCAATCTAGATCATCACATCCACTCCATTGACTTGCCTATGTAGTACAGAGAGTCTCTTGGGTAACATTGCCGCCGAAGAATTGTCCATAGATTCCCATCTCAGTCGGTTTGATAGTTTATTTGATACGTATCAATATATTGTAGCGGTAGTTTGTTGAGACAGGCTGACAGGTTCGTACGGGGCACACTCGTACCGAGACGGGCCTTGCCTAGTATCCCGTAGGTTAGGTGGTACTAAATACTACATACTAATAAATTACTTTCTAACTTTCTACTAATCATTATCACTTCTCGTGGCCTTCTAGAAACATTTCATTCCTCAGCCTTGTGCAAAGAAACTTTTGTCCGCTTAGGTAAGCAGGGAAGAAGAAGGCTGAACATTTTTTTCTTTTGTACTGATAGAAGCTACCCCACTATCAATATTTTACATGTCTGATAATAGGTAGGTATTCATAATTTATCATTGCTCTCCAGGGCACATTGTTTACAACCAAATACAAATACTATCATCGTTGCATATTATCTACCCATCACTGATATCAGGTACCTACCATAATTTCAAGATGAGTAAATTCGGTGTCCTAGTAATGGGACCTGCAGGTGCAGGAAAAGTATGTCTTTCCATTCTATGCGTGTCTTTCTTATATTTCCAGGCCTTGGCCATTCTCAATTCAAGTCTTGATTTTCGTGAATATTCTCCTGAAACAAGTCAGAAGAGAGATATATACTAATCTCCCTCTCCTTTGCCTCCAGACAACCTTCTGTACCGGTCTCATAAATCATCTCCAAAACAATCGTCGCTCCTGCTTCTACATTAACCTTGACCCGGCCGCCGAAACCTTCTCCCACGAACCCGATCTCGATATCAAAGATCTTATATCCCTTGAAGATGTCATGGAAGAAATGGGTCTCGGCCCTAACGGCGGTCTCATCTATTGCTTCGAATTCCTTCTCGAAAATCTCGATTTTCTCTCCGAAGCCATTGAGCCTCTTACCGAAGAATATCTTATTATCATCGATATGCCAGGCCAGATAGAATTATACACACATATCCCAATCTTACCCGCTCTGGTAAAATTCTTGACCAAGACGGGCGCATTGGATATTAATCTGTGCGCGGCGTATTTGTTAGAAGCGACATTTGTGGTTGATCGCGCGAAGTTTTTCGCAGGCACTTTATCTGCTATGAGTGCGATGATTATGCTCGAGGTTCCACACGTCAATATTCTATCCAAGATGGATTTGGTAAAAGGACAAGTCGCAAAGAGAGAACTCAAAAGATTCTTAGATCCGGATACGTCATTATTGGATGATGATCAGGAAGAAGATGATGGGGAGGGAGAGGCAAAGGATGCGCAGACATTGATGAAGGGGAACAGTTTCCGCAGATTGAACAAGGCGGTTGCGAGTTTGATTGACAGTTTCAGTATGGTCTCGTATTTGAGGCTGGATGTGCAAAGTGAGGATAGTGTTGGAGGGATCTTGAGTTATATTGATGATGCTATTCAATTTCATGAAGCGCAAGAACCAAAAGAACCAAATGATGAGGTGGAATACGATGAGGCAGAATAAGCTGGCTTGGTTTGGAACTTTGGGAGCAAAATGAAAATGCGCTTTGTGGAATATTCAGACAGCTGCAAAGATCGGTAGTCAAGTATGCTTTGAATCTCAACACAAGTAGAGGCGCATAGCTGGTTGGGAGGTACGGAATTGGAGAGGGTGTCGAACTGGCGTTAGGGAGAAATAATTGTATGATGCATAGCGTTGGCGTTTTACGGGTGGATTATCATATCCAAGAATATCAAGAATTATCGAAGATTGGAGGTATCTACAAACTTTGTTTTTTTCTTTCGCGAGCTTGCTCTTCAAAATGTGCCAATGTCCGCATAACATCGTATTATGTTCATTGTCAAAGTTGCCCTACTCGCTGATGGCAGACGGTAATTACAACGCTCATCCAATCATTGCTGATGCTCCGAAGCATATACCTTTCTATCCAATTCATTTCCTCACCATCCACCCATCTCTTCCTCTCCATTGCTATTCCCCATTTCCTCATATATCATCACAAAACCCATCTAAATCCAACCCAAACCCAAACGCCAATCAAAGCCACCAACCCACAATATCACAAAAAGACCTCCTCACCAAACCAAACCAACTCCTCACCTCCTCATCTCCTGCTCCCTCCTCGCCTTCAAATACTCACTCCAAAAAACATCCAGCACCCACCTTCCCCCCTCGACCAATTCCGCCCCGGTCCTCCCCACCCCCCTCTGCAAAACCACCACCGCCACTCCACCCAACACCCCCCAGAACACCAATCCAAACACCATGCGCAACCCCCACGCCACCATCCTGCGCATCAAACCCATCAGAAAAAATACAAACCAAATGACAGCCAGAACCCCCACCACGACCGCGATTCCGGGGCTTTGACTCGCGACTTTGAGAGCGGCTTCGAGGAGCGGCAGGAGCAGTGGCATGATGTGCGTCATGGTGAAGAGGTACAGGGGATGCAGGAGTTGGGTGAAGAGAGAGCTGTAGATGCTGTGTAGCAGAGGATAGGCGCGCAGGAGGTAGGGGTACGCTTGCATGAGGTAGGGAGCGAGGTGTTGGTAGATATCTGGGGGGTTAGCATGGTGGAGTGAGAGGGAGAGATGCAAGTGGACATACCATTTACAACCGGATTGGCTTGAATGAGCGCGAGAATATCCATTTTGAGCGGGAGACAGCGCGGAGAGTTTTGAGAGTGGCTGGCTGGCTTGCTTGTCGATATTTCTTTATATGGTAAAGAATTCTGACCCTTTGTTTTTCTGTCGTGGACGAAACCCCGAAGAGGAAAATAGAATACTGGGTAATATGATTTCCTTTTTTTTCCTTTTCAGGAAGAATCTTATTCGTCTTCTTGATATTGATCTGGATCGTTCCTTCTTTACTTCCAGTAGCAGTATGTATCTCAATCTTAACCACCTTGACTTTGTCGCCAGTAAAGTTCACCGTTCTAGATATTAATACCAGGTAAAAAAGTATAGGTATGTATCAAGCAACGAGAAAATCCAACTCTGAGTGCTCCGCTCTGCAATCAATGAACCAAATCAATGAACCAAATCAATCAATCAATCAATCAATCCCTCCCTAGAAACCAATAGAAAGAACCAGAAGAAATCGACGTGGAATTATTGAAACATTTTATTTTTTATTTTTTCTTCTTTTCTTTCAGGAATCGATGCAGTGCAGATGCATATAAAGTTTGTTTATCATTATCAATTTGTTTATCACAGTCCCCGCCATGCTCCACTTGCCATTGCATTACTTGCTTCCCGGTTAACGGTAAGGTAAGCTAATGTTTTTGCAAGTTGTGCTGGGACGAGAGGTCAGGCATATGATTACGGGGTATGGTAGGTAGTTGAAGTCGCAGGAATAGGAATAGGGTTAAGGAAGTAAGGAAAGTTAGTCATCCCGATTATTTTAAACATCATATTGTAAAGTCTTTAAGTTAGATGATTTAATAATTTAATAATTATATATTCATGTATTTATATCTCGCAAATACCTATGGAAGTGTGTATAGTAGGTGCGATATGCGATGCAACGCCAAGTTGTAAAATAGTTCATACAATACGCCAATGCTATGCTAACCTTGGAAACCCAAACCCTACGCAATGCAGCCAACCAGTCATGAAAACCATTCCAGTAATTGGTATTAATTCAAATTACTCCTGTCAAATGCAGTCATATCATGCCAAGTCATCAATATCATCATCGTTCCATCCTAACGCCTCATAATACGATACCTCTTTCTTATAAATTTGTGTGGGTTTCATCTTTTCTAGTGCTACTGGCACATCTCTCATGTTCTCTTGGTCTTCATCCGAAGGACCTGCAGGATGGGTGTAACCCGATATCCATTCTGATATTTTACGGACAGGAGTGTCTTTTATTGGTGTTTCCTTCAGTGGAGTTCCCTTCAATGGTGTTTCCTGTATACCAGTAAATAATGTTGAAGGCGAAGGTCTTTTGATAGGTGTTTCCAAGTTACTTGGGACAGACGACAGAGAAGGCTTTTTGACGACTGAGTCAGGAATGCTGTTGAATAGTTGTGCGCTAGAGCGGCGCGCTTGCAATGGTGAAGAAGGTGGTATTGCACCATAATCAGCGTCAAAGTTTGTAAAATTGCTCGTAGATCTAAACGAACTTGAAAGGGGCTTTCGAGTTGGAGTCGCTTGTACAGAATCTCGAAAGGGGTCAAGATCATATGAAGGGCGAGCTTTGGATTGTGGTATAGTAGGTACACTCGATGGGGGAATGACGCCAAGCTCCATCTGGTCCAAATCTCTAGATCTGCCAATAGTCGATTGAGATTCACCGAACATGTCCTTCTGTCGGTTGGTTTTGGGAGTGGCTTTAATCTGTACCGATTGAAATGCTTGAAACAGTGGATTTCTGACAGGCTTTTTGGATTTTCGAGGATGCCCAGCAGAGGCAGATCTTCGTTCGGCAGTCTCAACTAAAGCTTTACCAGCCAGCTCACGATTTGGTTTCTTCAGTGCTGATATAGCATCCTTCAATTCTGCATCAATGGCAGCTTGTTTCTTTGCTTTCGAATTAGGGTCTGGCGCAAGTGTACTCATATCCACCTCTCTTTGGGAAAATCTTTTGGAATTCAAGACACCACCTCTATTAACATGAAGAGGCTTAAACTCAGCAGAAGGTATGCTAGACAAGGATGGAGCTTCACTTGTTTCTCTTTTCAGTCCGGGAATGGTAGGATCGGTAGCTGACCTCATCAAGGAAATGGCTCTATTTGAGCCTATCGACATACTACGTCTCTCTCTATCGTCTGTCAATACACGCTGAAGACTCTTCTTTTGCTTTGCAGGAACAGGACGCTTAGTGATAGTCCCTGGCCGAGTAAGTGTGTTTGAGAAACTTGCAGCTTTAGAAACCCTAGGTTTTGAAGCCGATTTGGTAATGGGTCCTCCGAGTTTGCGATTTATCGCATCACAACGATCGGGGAGACGGGCTGAGAAGAAAGGTACAATGACTTCTATACAGAAGTCCTTGAGAATATTATCAGTATGCTTCAAGGTATTGCTGGACGTTAGGCCGGAGCTTGTATCTGGAGCCTTAATAGCTTCACTTGCAATGGATTGCCAAATGCATAGTCGGTCAATATGAACGTCAATAAGCATCGTGAGATGATCCTGTTTTCGAGTCTTGGGTGTCCTTTCTTTGCTTTGTATTATCCCATCGTTAATTGGAAGACTGGGTAAGCCTCCGTCTAAGTTCTCATTTGTCGAAACCAAAGGTTGTAGAGCAAAAATCTCAAGTATTACAATCATTTGAAGTTGTGTTTCGCGAATACGTAGATTCGCTATACGAGTTTTCGCTAACTCTTCTTTGGACGATCCTGGAGCCCCGGGCTCTATCTCCTCATCATGGCCAATCCACCATTGCTTAATGAGCGACTCCTCATTTGGATACAGCCCATTCTTGCCAGGTTTCATCTTCTTGTTGCTCTTCCTTCTCTTGGGTTTTACTGCAGTATCGTCGGCACTCTGGTCATGAATATCAATGGATGAGACGCAGACAGGTATACCATCACGATATTTCTTGTCAAGAAGAGTACTTGATAGTACGAGGCTTTCTAAGAACGCGATGTGTTCACTCATATCGAGATTTGCGTCAAAGTCGAGGTGAAATGCCGCGCGTGCTCGTGATAAAGGACCCTTTGCAAAATATGCTAGTGAAGTTTTTGAAAGATATAGCGATTCGAAGTACTGAGTTCGAACATTGTCAAAAATCTCAGTGGAAGTGGCTTGTGTTTTCGTCTCCAAAGCAGGTAAACAGATAGTCGCTTGTGTGTCATTTTGAGGTTCGGATGCGGGTACCTTTTCAGGTGCAACTGATTGAGGGCGGGATTCTGGCAATAGCGGCGTAGATGGGCGTTTAATCATAGACTGTATCGCTTCGATAGCGAGTCTCTTCTTTTTGGTGTATTTGCTTCCTTCCGGTGTGATCAATGGTTCGGTCGAGGTTTCGAAATGAGTTGAACCGAAGAGTAATCCCTTCACCGGCACATCTGTGCGCTCGGTTTGGGCTACTACGGCCGATGATCTCAATTGATGTATGTTGATCCAAGAACCCAGTTGTAAGACTACATATAATCCCCGCGATTCTCTCTCGACGGCATATAACGTGCGGTTGTCATCTAACCTAGCTATGAGGACCATTGGCTGATTGCCCATTCGTTCCTCCAATTCCAGTATCTTGACATGAGTCTCGAAAAGTCGCGATTGGGGCAAAGAATTGGTCGCAGATCCTAGGTCTAGATATGAGAGTGGGAGCTGTGAACGTGGTAGTAATATTATGGGTTGGAAAGTTCGAGGTCGGGTGTTGGCTTTGGATGGGTATGGCTATTTTCGAATCAGACATGGTATTGTAAAAATAAGTAAATGGATTACCCACCTTGACAACGAATGTATCTTTCAACAAGTCCTCCAACGAATTGCCATCTCTCTTCCGCTTTTTGCTTCCCAGGTTTCCTATATCATCGTGACAAATTGATTGTGAGCTTGGGGTCAAGACACCAGATTGTCGACGCGCTTGGTGAATCGACGCGTCGGAGAAAGGGGATACATCTTGACTTGACATAGCACCCGAATATTAATATTTGTTATATCATGAGGAAAATATTTTATACAATAATCTCTAATTGATATACTGCAAAGACTGTTTGAAAAGTTATGTTGTGGTGAACGGTAGGTAATACAATACCTTGACAATATAAAAAGCAATTTGCAATATACCATTTCTATTTCTCTATCTAGATTCTAGACGCGTTCCACACGAGGCTACCAATTGACAGGGATTGGTGGATTGAGTATCTAAGTACATTTTAGCATCGGAACTTTTCCTCCGATACGATCGATCATTGAAACATTTTGTGTCCAAAAAATGAGCCCCTTCATCAGCCTTTCTGAGAGTTCGGCTCGCACTCCGTAACCTTATAAGATACTAGGTAAGGACCTAGGAAGTTATATACCCATCTGCCCTCAATCGCCCAGACGAGTCGAATAGAACCATTTGGCTTGTGTATTAGAAAAGAGGGTACGACAAGCCTCCAATTCCCAACAGATCACTAGTCCGTACCGAAAGGTCAAGATCGAGGATAGATATGATGTTGAGACAACACAAGCCACTTTCACTATCTGATAAACATATTCTCGTCACAGTGAACACCCGCTCGGGCATCCTTTACATTGTCGATCTTTGCATTCATGAGTTCCGGTTTGTATGGATGGCATGTACACACTCTGACTGAATCCAACATTATATCATATGTGCTGTCCATACTGTGCTAAATTGATATCAAATGAGAATTCTCAAGATGCTCCAGCCTCAACAAACTATAACCTACCGTTTGTTCTACAGCCTCGAGTCAAGCAGGGCTGTCCAAGTTTGAACTCCCCTCGCTCCCTCGCTTCTATTGTAGATGGTAGCTCGGTAAATAGTGGCTTGGCTCTCGAGGATTCACTTTGAAACTCATCAAATATGAAATCCAAGCTTGTCATTGGAAGTGAAGGATATGATCGTCCTGGCAGGTGGCAAATAAGATAATGTCGCGGGGTGAAGTATGGCTCGCATGGTTTTCTTTTTGGAATGGCAATCATGACATCGATGCTAATAGAAGAAAATGCATCCCTTGCTACCAGTAGGTGTTGAGTTGTAGCCGAAAAGCAATATCTATCGTACGCGTAATATCAGTAGTATTAGTGAAATAATATATCAAATCTCATTGGTCTTTTCAAGTGATTAACACTTTGTATGATTTCACATTGTATGAATCTATGAGTTCCTCACTCTCGCTCTCTTTTCTCTGCCGCCCAATCCATCTCTAGGTGTCTAGGAAGGTACTACTCCATAACTACTACCAGTACCTAGAGCTAGGTAGGTATCCAACTCAAATCATTCACTTCCCGACGTCGGTATTCGGTATTCACAGATGGATGATAGATGATAGGATACTCGTAGCTGGGGATAAAAGTGCATCCGAAGATATCGACTACAGTACTAGGTACTAACTAGTCAAACCTTGGAAAGCCCAAATCGGATAATTTTGAATAATTTTGCATTACAGCGGGTCTCGAAGATCGATGATTGTGTCCCAATCAGCAATCCCTAGTCCTCATCTTAAAAGCTACCCAATAGCCTTACCTACCTTCTTGAGTCTTGATTGGTATCATCTCATCTATCCCATTTCGTATAACATCTAATCGCTATTTCAGCTAAAGATTACCAGACATATATAAACACATATAAACACATACAAACACATGTAAACATATATACCTAGGTATTCACTCGTGGAGGAATTGATTCATATCATATTCCTATTCAAAGCTGCTAAAAAAGATTCCCCATCTACTTATCTACCTATCTACTCTACCTACCCACCAACCTAGTACTCATTTATCTCTCTCGGTCTACCTACCTAGGTACATCAGTGCGAAAGTCAACCTAGATTCTTTTCTCGACTCTCCCTTTTTCTCTCTTATATCATCATCTTCATCTTCCATTGAAGATTCCTCCAATATCTACTCTCTACGCACCTGAATCGAGGTTC
Organism: Botrytis galanthina; assembly: GCA_004916875.1. NCBI lineage: Eukaryota > Fungi > Ascomycota > Leotiomycetes > Helotiales > Sclerotiniaceae > Botrytis > Botrytis galanthina. The sequence goes on from PQXL01000218.1 coordinate 55,319, forward strand.
TAGACATTCACCAAAAACCAAGTGCCACTTCAATCTATATCACCACTCTCACGCTCTCACCCCCCTGCTTTATCGGTACCAGGATGACTTCCCATCGACGCTAAACAAAGGGCAAATTAGGTACTTTTCGCAACCTCTGATTTTTCTAATAACCAGTTTCACTCTCGAACATGAGCTCGGAGATTTCACCTCGTGCTGTACGTTTCACAGACGGGGACGACAACCACAGGTTCGAATCATTAAAATCTTCGGTGATCATGGAGCGCCCACATGTTGAGACCAGCGACTCTGGGGGCTCTGGTTCTTCTGCAGATTCCCACGACTTTGTCGAACATTTAAGTCCAGATGCTGTACACGACGTACATCCCGATGCCTTTCACCCCATCGATTCTCGACCCCAGATGAATAGTATAAATTCGAGCATGCGTAGTCGAGGCAGCAATTCGGAAACAAATGGGGCGATGTACAACCGCGAAGCGGCTTTCAGCCCTCCACCACAAACACCTTTGAATGGCGCAACGGCCAGATCTCAGAGGCCTACTGCACCAGCCCGAACTCCTTCGAGTACATACGCGCCTGCGCGAAGACCCCCACAAGCACCATACATGTCAATTTCGGATCGTCATCGATCTGGTTCAAACTCGAGATTTAACAGACAAGATCCAAGTGGCGCATATCGTGCGCAAGAAAGAGCTTATGTGCAACGGTTACGGCAAAATGATCCGCCTTTCGAATATTTCGCTGAACCTTATACACCTAGTCTTGGATATGGAACAGGATCGGATACTGAAGAGGAATCCCCATCAGAGTTACAATTCGATGGTGATCCCTTCGATCAAGAGACTGTACTTTTCTATAACAACGATGACATACAACCTACCCAGGAAGACTTGAAAGATCCCGCAAATAGAGAGCGTCTGGAATGGCATGGGATGTTGGCATCTGTGCTAACCGGAGACGTAGTTAGGCAAGAGAAGAAACGTTTAATTGGTAATTCAGAAAACAAAGCAGAGAACATTGGCACAGAGATCTGGCTCGGTATACGATCGAAGGTATGCGGCAGAAGCTTAGGAGCTCAGCGACGGATACTAGAAGATACCCGGGCCAATCTTGACACCGTTTTGGAGGAAATTATTAAGTTTCAGGTGCAAGGCGAGAGTGAGGCTGGAAAGTCACCTATTGATCAAGTGCGGGGCATAGTTGCAAAGATTGAGAAGTGTGAAAGTCTATACCCATCTCGCACTGGCTTGGAAATGGCGAATAAACTGGCAGCATCTACACAATTCGCCGCTACCTGCGACGCTGTCATATCATGGCACAATACCACCGAACTTATCAACATTGAACTTGCCGTCCTGCAAAATTGGGTAGGAAATCCGGAACTCGATTTCACCAAAGTGAGACAGCGCTCACCTTCAGGACACGGACTCTCGGATGAATCATCATTTATTGATAGGTTACTCAAGGAGGATGGGTTAAGATCTCTACAAGGTGATAAAAGCATACTGTTAGGTGTATCTGAGGTTATCATGAAAGCAAAGAATACATTGATCGAGAACTCCGAAGGTTTTGCAAAGCGTCATTTACCTCCCTATATCGAAGAGTTACTCACTCTCATAAACTTCCCGTCGCGCCTCATCGAAGAGATTATCAAGGTTCGACTAAATTATGCGAAGAAGATGCGAGAATCCACGCAACAGAACGCAATGATGGCCGAGCAAATGATTTCGCAGTTCAGAATATTATTGAAACTTGCCATATTGATTAAGCAAGAGTACCTTACCATATCAAATCCTGAGCCTGGGTGGGATTTACCACCTTGCATCGATGAGTCCTTTGACCAGGTAGTTTTAGATGCACTTAAGTTTTATTTCAAGATGCTCAACTGGAAATTGGGCGGAAACAAAAACACTTTCAAAGAAGCTGAAGTTCTTGAGCAAGAATGGGACTTCTCTAACGAGATCGGACGACATCTACAAGGTGGTGATGTTGAAGTGGCAGAGCAGTTTAGTTCTTTAACCCACAAGGCCTTCTTCCGACTGAATACCACTTTCGAAAAAGAAATGGTGAGAAAGCCAAAGGAAACAGCTTCTGAGATGACGAAGCGTTATAAGCAGAGTCTAGACTCCGTTCGCGTGCGGCAGCGTATGTTGCAAAGATTTTCCAGAGTTTTGAGTGATCGTTTCGAAAACTCGACGGACTTCAGCATTGCTTTGAAGCAGAGTGGTTTGCAAGAACTCTACTCAAGGCTTATTGAAACCGGTCACTTCTTGGTTTATACTGCAAGCATTGAGCACGATGGTATTTTCCTCATAGCCTCTCCATCTTTGTACAATCGGCCCCAAGACATCCAGTCCATTCTAGGAACTTGCTATCACACCGAGGATACACAAGAAGACCCTAGCAACCCTTATATATTAGTTCTTCGCCCCGAGATCCCAATAGGATGGGATGGTCGACAGGTCGATTCAGCTTTGATAAACATCAACATAGATTTGAAAGTTGGACATCTTCGACTTATTGCAGATGGATCACAAGCCAGATTATCAAACGCACGAATGGCGTTTTTAGATTCGATCGGTATACATCTGGATATGGTAGTTGAACAGAGATCCCATCTCAAGAAAGTGCATCTTAAATTGACCGACATCAAGAAAGTCGTGTATAAGCTATCAAACTTGATTATGGATAGCGTGGAAATTGTTCGAAAACAAACAAAAGGGTTGGAATGTCAAGAACTCATTCAAACCTGTTTCATCTTCGCTACCGAGTTTGGTCAGCGGTCTTTGCCTTATATGGATCGAAACCGTAAGCAAATGAACAACATCAAACTCACAAAGATTGCCCTGGACTGGGTGAGCTTCATTTGTGATGACTGCGTTCCTACGGATCGTAAAACGTTCAGATGGGCGGTACTTGCACTTGAATTTGCAATGGGTATGACCCAAGGCCAACATATTTTAGCTTTAGGGGAGGATGAGTATACAAGGCTTCGATCCAAGGTCTCGGGATGTATGTCTCTATTGATTTCACATTTTGATATCATGGGTGCAAGATCCAATTTGGCCGCTCAAGCAGAGAAACAGCGGGTGGAGACATTGAACGGCCAATTTAGGAAGATGGATATTAGGGGAATGGCTGACGACGAGGAATCAGCTGCGTTTGTTCTTAATCAACGTCTTGAACTGATAGCTGATCTTGATGAAGAACGAAAGGTTATCGAGGCGGAAAGACAAGCTCTTGGCAGAGTGCTTGAAGAAAACAATGAAGCAGACCGATCTCTCACACATCTCTCTGCTTCTCCATCCAATATCAATATGCGCTGGCAACAAGGAAACTTCGTTGGTGGTGGTACCTTTGGATCAGTGTATGCTGCGATCAATCTTGACTCTGGTCATCTTATGGCTGTGAAAGAGATTCGTCTACAAGATCCTAACCTTATTCCTACAATTGCTGCTCAGATTGCCGATGAGATGCACGTCTTGGAGGTGCTCGACCATCCCAACGTAGTCTCGTACCATGGAATTGAAGTCCATCGCGATAAAGTCTATATTTTCATGGAGTACTGTTCTGGTGGGTCACTTGCAGGTCTTCTAGAGCATGGAAGAATCGAGGACGAGCAGGTTATAATGGTGTACGCTTTGCAACTTCTTGAAGGTCTAGCATATCTTCACGAAAGTGGCATTGTTCATCGTGACATCAAACCAGAAAGTAAGTTTTTTTTTTGCCTCATTCATATTACGATCAATTCTCTAACAACAAACACAGATATTCTCCTTGATCACAACGGTGTAATCAAATATGTAGATTTTGGCGCCGCAAAGGTCATTGCTCGCCAAGGTAAAACTCTTGTCACCGCGACTACAGCCAGTCTTGCCAACAAAAACAAATCTATGACTGGAACGCCAATGTACATGTCACCCGAAGTAATCAAAGGAGAGAACCCAGGACGAGCTGGTTCAGTCGATGTCTGGTCACTCGGCTGTGTCATCCTTGAAATGGCTACAGGTCGTCGACCTTGGACATCTCTTGATAATGAATGGGCTATCATGTACAATATTGCCCAAGGCAATCCTCCTCAAATGCCATCACCAGATCAACTCAGCCCTCAGGGTATTGATTTTATCAAGAAATGCTTCATTAGAGACCCCAAGAAACGTGCTTCGGCACCGGAACTCTTACAACACGAATGGATTGTTGCAATTAAAAACCAGGTCTCTATCGAGCCACAAACACCAAGCGATAGTGGAAGTTCTCAGTCTAGTACTAGAGGAAGTTTTACCAATTGAGGTACTATGAGTTCCCGCCTTCGTCAACTATTTTTGTCGGTGATTACACCACCTTTCTTCTACTTCTCCAACAAGAAAACTTTTCCTTTGTATTTGCATTTGTTATTATTGCTTTTTCAGTCGTTTTGGGAAAAAGCGCAGTACATGAAGCGTCTTTTGGTGGGCATTGGGTTTGGGCACAATGGGTCGAATTGGAACTAGATGTATATGAGGGATATACATATACACGAGACTTTTTCATCAGCGATTGAGTTGGGAGTTGGTGTTTTTCGTAGCATATATGTGTTTATGAGGAAAGTCGGGTTTAACTTTCTAACGTCTATTTGGTTGTGCGAACATAAATGTAGTGTCGAAATGATGCAGAGGGTTGGAATGGAGGAAAAGCCGGAGGCTGAGTTGGAAGGTTGGATGGTCAGGTGTAATACATGCATGGAAGCAAAGGGTAGACTGAAATACGTTTCGCGGCGAGGGAGACAATGGCGGTACGAGATCAGTAGAAGGTGAAGTTAACATTGGGAAGCGTGGCTAGAACACGTCTCGTGATGGAATAGAAGTGGTGGTGATGGAGACTTGTAGTATAATCAGAACAATCATGAAACATGATGACACCGCCGGTATGACAGTATACCATTACAATAATCTTCAAATTTGTTTTCACGCGTCACATCATTGACTACCTATCGCTCTCAAATTCCTCAAACCCGGGTATAATATCCCGCCGGAGATATACATACCAGATGCATCGGACACTGCTCGGCGCTTCCACTCAAATGCCCCACTCCTACATGCCGCAGAGGCGATATCCGCGCTAGTGATCGACGGTCGTGACATGGAAACCCGCATCATGCACTCCTTCCCATTGGAGACGACACACAAGGCTGAAAAAGATGCCGTGAGTTTTCGGAGATGTAACGGGAAGGGTCCCAATTTTTCTTTTTTTTTTCCCCTAGTCTAAATGTTGATATCGTAATCGGATTACTGAAGATTGGAGATGGTGTGGAGATGGAAGATGGATGGAAATGCAGGTTTGGACGGAAAAGTTTTCGTGTGGATGGATGGATGGGTTTTGTGGTGGGAGATGGATGGTTGAGGGTTCATGGTTGATGGTTGGTGTGGAGACTTGTAGATGTGGATGTGGATGGGGAGAGGAGGGGTGGGATAGCTTGAGGATGGGAGGGGATATTTGGAGGAGGGGTAGAGGGGTATGTATATATATATCTTGAGGATGTTTTCTGTGTATTTACCATTTTACTATTCTTTCCTCTTTCTCTCTCTCTCTCCTCTTCTTCTTCTTCTTCCTTTTTCTCAACTTTCCGCTAGGGAGGGGAAAGGAATCCCAAAGAACCTTTTTTTCAAAATTCCAAAGATTTAAATTTTTGACACGTGAATCGTGAATCGTGTGTGTCGATTTTACGTTTCCTATCACAGACAGCACGGAGTACAAGTAGAGTAGGGACGAATTTCAACCATGGCCACATCGCACGATATTGCCGCGCGGGATATATCTTTGATGGGGATGGGGGGAGAGAAGGATGGGAAACATGGTGCGGCGGGAGAGTTGAGGGATGTGGATGTGGAATCGGATGCTGAGTCGATGGATGTTAAAACGGGGTCGATTTGGACGATTCTGGGTTCTGTAAGTTGTGTATCTGTAGGCTGGTAGGTGATGAGATGAGTGTGTTTAATTAGTGGGCGTAGGCAATGGCGAATTATTCAGATGGGTATCAACAGGGCTTGGTAAGTTTCTTTTTTGTTTTCCTTTCTTTCTTTCTCTTCGGTATTACTACCATGGAAAACTGCACAGCTAACACAGACAGGCATCCAGCACAAACGTCATATTTAACCACCTCCTCGGCACCAAAATCTACACCTCGACAATCCAAACCCGCATTTCCAATGCCCTGCTTGTCGGTTCCGTCATCGGCATCCTCATTCTCGGTTACACATCTGACAAGTTTTCCCGCAAGGGCGGCATGCTCTTCACATCGGCTCTGGTGATCATCGGATCTCTCCTCTCCACGCTCGCGTTTCAAGTGCAGCCCTCCGCACGCATGCTCTGGTTCCTCACCATCGCCCGCGGCATCGCAGGCGTCGGCGTCGGAGGCGAATATCCCACGTCCGCCGCCGCCGCGCTCGAAGGATCCGCCGATTCGTTCGATGCCAAGAGAGTTCCCATCCAAGTCTTCATCTCGACCCTGATGGCCACAACCGGTTCCCCCACCTGCACCCTCGTCTATCTCCTCGCGCTGCTCGCCTCGCACAACAATCTCACAGTCGCATTCCACGCCATCTACAGCACAAGTACCCTTCTCCCCCTCGTCGTCATCCTCGTCCGTCTGCGCATGACGGACGGGAAACTCTTCCAAGAATCAAATTTTCGCAAACGCTCCATCCCCTGGCATTTCGTCATCCGCAAATATGGCTTGCGGTGCCTGGGCACCAGCACCGCCTTCTTCCTCTACGACTTTGTCAATTTCCCCAACAGCATCATGAGCGCCGCCATCATCAACGGCCTCGTGCCCGGGAAAAACATCCGCACCGTCGCCATCTGGCAATTCATCCTCGCCATCTTCCCCATTCCCGGGGTGCTGCTGGGCATGTGGCTCGTGAACCGCATCGGCCGCAAGTGGACGGGGATACTCGGCTTTGCGGGCTACATCATCTTGGGATTTATCATCGGAGGCTGTTATGGGAAGCTTACCACGGCGGAAAATCTCCCCGCATTTATCGTGCTGTATGGACTCTTTGCGAGTCTGGGTCACATGGGACCCGGTGCCACGATTGGATTGATGAGCGCAGAGGGTTTCCCCACGGCGATTAGGGGGTTGGGGTATGGGGTGAGTGCGGGGTTTGGAAAGGCGGGCGCGGCGGTCGGGACGCAGGTTTTCACGCCGATTCAGGAGGCCGCGGGAAAGAGTAGTACGTTTTTTGTGGCGGGGGGTGTGGGGGTGTTGGGGGTGATTGTTTATTG